>JAURSC010000098.1:0-115229 GCA_030788265.1 Drosophila americana | reverse complement strand
AAAACTAATAAATGCCGAGTTTGGTCAAGTTATCTTGAACAACAAAATGTGTTTTTATACAACAACTTAACTTTCGACCGATCGTTCCTATGGCAGCTATATGATATAGTGGTCCGATCTTAATAGGATTTTGCATAAATATGAGGAGCATAGTAAAATAATATAAATGCTAATAAAACTAATAAAATAATAAATGCCGAGTTGGTCATGATTTTTTGAAAATCAAAATGTTTTTTCATACAACAACTTAGTTTTCGACCGATCGTTCCTATGGCAGCTATATGATATAGAGGTCCGATCTTAATAGGATTTTGAATATATATAAGGAGCATAGTAGACTAGTAAATGCCGAATTCGGTCAAGATATCTTCATAAACAAAATGTTTTTCATACAAAAACTTAATTTTCGCCGATCGTTCTACGGCATATTATATTAAATAGTGTTTGTTCTAATAGGATTTTGCATAGGTATGAGGAGCATAGTAAAACTATAAATGCCGAGTTTGGTCAAGATATCGTGAAAACAAAATGTTTTTTTTCATACAACAACTTAATTCTCCGACCGATCGTTCCTATAGCAGCTATATTGATATAGTGGTCCGATTTTAAAAAGATTGACCATATATATCAGAAGTGAAGTAAAACTAATAAACTGCTGAGTTTGGTCAAGATATCTTGAAAAACAAAATGTTTTTTCATACAAAAATTTAATTTTCCACTGATCGTTCCTATGGCAGCTATATGGATAGAGGTGGCGATTCAGGCTTGGTGACTAGCCACCTGTTTAAACTTAAATTGCTCTAAATGTAAGGTTATGACCTTCTATAGAAGCCCCCTCTCAATTTGTTTCTTACATCCTTGATAGCATACCGCTTGAGCGTGTTAATAGTACTTCTAATGAAGTTAATGATCTGGTGTCATCCTTGATCATAAACTTAAATTCGACTCTCATATTAATACCGTGGTCAATAAGGCCAGAATAGTATGGGTTTCATCGTCAAACTCCTTTGAACCTCGCTTGTCAAAGGAGTTTGACGATCCGTACACGACAAAAACACTTTATATATCTTTGGTACGACCTATTCTTGAGTATGCCTCATGTATCTGGTCACCACAATATGCTACCCATCAGGACAGAATTGAATCCGTTCAGAAACAATTCTTGTTGTTTGCCCTTAGTTGTTTAAATTGGGATCCTCATGTGCGGTTACCGTCATACTCCAGTAGACTGATGATTAACCTTCCTTCTTTAATTAATCGTAGAACCATGCTGGGTGTAATATTTATTCATAAATTAATTACTGGTGAAATCGACTCTTCTGTGTTGATTAGCCAATTAAATTTCTCTATCCCTACTAGACTAACACGTAATTTTGTACCTTTATCGCTTCAATTTTGCTCAACTAATTATGCCTTGCATGAACCGTTCAGGGTTCTCTGTGATGACTATAACAAGCATTACAGAGTATTCTGCTCGGAAGCTTCTCTTCCTCGTATAAAGTCTTCTATTCTAAACTATTTAGCAAGAAGATAGTCCTATTTTTATTTGTAATTGTATTTGTACACGTACTCGTTGTTTGTATCGACTTTTTTTTTAATATTTTTTTTTTCTTCATATTTACTTTTCATTTCGTGTCGTACGTTATACGTCCAGGGCCCTCGGTCGGTTGGGCGGGAGGTGCAGTACGTTGAATCGGGATTCGCGTTAAAAAAAAAAAAAAAAAAAAAAAAAATGCCGAGTTTGGTCAAGATATCTTGAAAAACAAATGTTTTTTCATACAACTTAATTTTCGACCAATCGTTTCTATAGCAGCTATGTGATATCGCGGTCCGATCTTAATAGATCTTGCATATATATGAGGAGCATAGTAATACTAATAAATGCCGAGTTTGGTCAAGATATCTTGATAAACAAAATGTTTTTCATACAAAAACTTAATTTTCGACCGAAAGTAACTATGGCAGCTATATGATATAGTAGTCCGATCTTAAAAGGATTGACCATATATATCAGAAGTAAAGTAAAACTAATAAATGCTGAGTTTGGTCAAGATATCTAGAAAAACAAATGTTTTTTTCATACAAAAACTTAATTTTCGACCGATCGTTCTACGGCATATTATATTAAATAGTTGTTTGATCTTAATAGGATTTTGCATATGTATGAGGAGCATAGTAAAACTAATAAATGCCGAGTTTGGTCAAGATATCTTGAAAAACAAAATGTTTTTTTCATACAACAACTTAATTTCCGACCGATCGTTCCTATAGCAGCTATATGATACAGTGGTCCGATTTAAAAGGATTGACCATATATATCAGAAGTAAAGTAAAACTAATAAATGCTGAGTTTGGTCAAATATCTTGAAAAACAAAATGTTTTTTCACACAAAATTTAATTTTCCATCGATCGTTCCTATGGCAGTTATATGATATAGAGGTCCGACCTTAATAGTATTTTGATATATATGAGGAGCATAGTAAAACTAGTAAATGCCGAATTTGGTCAAGATATCTTCATAAACAAAATGTTTTCATACAAAAACTTAATTTTCGACCGATCGTTCTACGGCATATTATATTAAATAGTTGTTTGATCTTAATAGGATTTTGAATATATATGAGGAGCATAGTAAAACTAATAAATGCCGAGTTTGGTCAAGATATCTTGATAAACAAAATGTTTTTTCATACAAAAACTTCATTTTCCACCGATCGTTCCTATGGCAGCTATATAATATAGTGGTCCGATCTTAGAAGTATTGACCATATATAAGAGAAGTAATGTAAAACTAATAAATGCTGAGTTTGGTCAAGATATCTTGAAAAACAAAATGTTTTTTCATACAACAACTTAATTTTAGACCTATCGTTCTTATGGCAGCAATATGATATAGTGGTCCGATCTTAATAGGATTTTGCAAATATATGAGGAGCATAATAAAACTAATAAATGCCGAGCTTCGTCAAGGTATCTTGAAAACAAAATGTGTTTTTATACAACAACTTAACTTTAGACCGATCGTTCCTATGGCAGCTATATGATATAGTGGTCCGATCTTAATAGAATTTTGCATAAATATGAGGAGCATAGTAAAACTAATAAATGCTAATAAGACTAATAAATAATAAATACCGAGTTTGGTCAAGATATCTTGAAAAACAGAATTTTTTTTCATACAAAAACTTAATTTTCGACCGATCGTTCCTATGGCAGCTATATGATATAGTGGTCCGATCTTAATAGGATTTTGCATATATATGCCGAGTTTGGTCAAGATATCTTGAAAACCAAATTGGTTTTATATTTCCTATAGCAGCTATATGATACAGTGGTCCGATCTTAATAGGATTTTGCAAATATATGAGGAGCATAGTAAAACTAATAAATGCCGAGTTTGGTCAGATATCTTGAAAAACAAATGTTTTTTCATAAAGCACCTTAATTTTCGACCGATCGTTCCTATAGCAGCTTTATGATATAGTTGTCCGATCGTAATAGGATTTTGCATATATATGAGGAGCTTAAGAAAACCAATAAATGCCGAGTTGGTCAAGATATCTTGAAAACAAAATGTTTTTTCATAAAGCACCTTAATTTTCGACCGATCGTTCCTATGTTAGCTATATGACAAAGTGTACCGCTCATAATAGGATTTTGCATTTATATTGTAGCATGCGTACATATGTATATACATACATATGAATAAGGCTGCAACACTTGTTGTTATGCCAACATAATGCAAACATAAGCAGCGACTTTGTCGCAGCGCGCCTAACGCTAAGTGCCCTCTGCGCATATTCAAGTGCATACGAAATATGATCCGCACTTGATAGCAACGACCGCCCAAATGGCTAAGTCAGCGTTCTCACGCTTGACCGTCGCTGTGTATACATATGTGCGCGCATGACTCTCTCTGACTCTCTTGTTGTATATAAGCCTAAAAACCATGTATGTAAAACGGCTGCTCACTGCTTCACGGTGGACAGCTCTAACTCAAACAATCATTGAATAAAGAACCATCAAGAAAGTCTGACGTCTTCTAATCAGGGAACTATTACATGGCGACCGTGACAGATGTCACTGGAGGACATCAACCTAACTACAATATAATAAAAAAGCATAAAAATTTACAAATACCAATTTATAGCTCACAAATTTAACAAATAGTAAAAAAAAAAATTGCAACAAAAGTATGAAAACAACTGATTAAGTGTAATAAAATAAATGAGTTATAATAAATCAAAATAAATGAATACTCAAAGCCAATGCAAAAGTATGAAAACAACTGATTAAGTGTAATAAAATAAATGAGTTATAATAAATCAAAATAAATGAATACTCAAAGTCTGAAGACCCTTCTCGCCGACTGCGAGGGAACAATATAAGCAGCTTGTGCAGCCAGCACCGGCGCCCCTCCAACAACAGAAGCAGCTTGTGCAGCCAGCACCGGCGCCCCTCCAACAACTGGATCCGACAGCGCTTCCAAGAGCGCATACATTTCTTCATTAAAATGCACTGCGTGCATATTTTTTTTTCATTGCACTACGATGCATATTTTTTTTATTAATTCTTAAAAACTAATTGTAAAACTGAGCGACATAAAAGTTGCCCGGTTAGAGTGTGGCCTGAAAACCATACAAAAACCCAGGTAGGAAACAATGTAAAAATAAAAAAAAAAAAAAAAAAAAAAAAAAATAGAAAAAAAAAAAAAGATATATAGAAATAAAATGAAGTAAATGAATGATAACAGAATTAGTAAACGTGTTGAAAATCTTGAGTTTGTAGAAAATTTTAAATATATAATATATATCACCCGCAAAAATGGGTCTATTAGATGTAAAAGCAGTAGACTCCACTGCCAATGTAATTAACAAAGTAGCAGTAGAAAATCAAGATTCAACAATGAAACAACATTACTGATAATAATAGTAATAATAATGATCCTAAATCTATTTTTCAAAATTTATAAAGTACACAATAAGTGTCTGAAGAAAAAGTATTTGAGTAAAGCAAACGACCTGGATAGGGTCTAAAACAAAAAAAATATTAAAATACACATATTTGAACACATATTTCAATACTGAAGAAAAAAAAAAGTAAAATTAAATACAAAAAAAAACATGAAAAGATTTTCTTATAGGGCAGTTATAAAACAGATATGGAATGGCAACAAATAAAAGCCAACCTTCAGGAAATAAGGAAAACCTTTGATAGATCAAACAAATGTCTCTCACAAAATAGAAATATTCTCCCAGAAACTTTAAATAGACACGCAAAGACACCGCTTTAATGAAGCAAGAATATTAATACATAAAAACAGAGAAAAGCTAAATCAATCACACTGGTCAATAGTATCTAAATTATTGGTGAAATTCAGATCAAATTTATTATCAGTCCAAAGGAGGTACAATCTAGATATATCGATACCGACAATCTTGAACACCCCATTGACAGTAGGAACTAGTGAAGAACCAAATTTAATAGATCAGGAAGACATAGATTCAACAGAAGAAGACGAATCAGAAAGTAACACTGACCCAGAAGTTGAAGAAAAAGATCTACAAGACTTAACTATACCAGCGGTTATAAATTTACCCGAAATTTTATTTTATTTATTTATTTATTTATTAATGGTCGACAAAACGAGTGTCTTCCTCATTATTCAATATATTATACAATAGAATTTTATGCTAAAAGCCTAGTTAAAGGATACAATTTTCTAAATAGCATCACCGACCGATGGAGGTGTTTATTTGCCAGTCCGGCCAGCTGTGCCCCTTTTCACAGCTAATTTTGTCAGTGACGCTATTAGAGCCTACATCTAAGCAGAAGGTTGTAAGTAGGAAAAAAGTGTTTTCAAGTAACATTAAAATAATCTTAATTTGCTATATTAATAAAGAAAATACAATAAATAGGAAAAATGAAAGTAAGAAGATTGTTAATAAAGTAATGCAATGTAAGATAGATAAAGAGTGTTAAGTAGATAGGACAGAGAGAAAAGTAATGGGAAATCACCGACCCGGTGGGGGAAAATTTTTCAGCCAGTCCGGCAAGCTATGCCCCTGCTCATAGCTGGGAATGGTCAGCGACTTCCCGAAGGTATCCTGAAAGCAACGATCTTATTAGGGGTAGAGACAGTTCGGTAGAGAAGACGTGATGCAAACTATTATAATTTTTACATAGCACGCGAAAAGGATTGTGCATAGCGTAGTCTGTTGTGCACGTAGATAGTAAAAAGGGGCGATAATTTCTGGTTGGTCTAGCCGGAACAGAGAATTGAAGACGCCCTAGCAGAAAAGGAGAATCTATGTCGCCAATAATCAACTTATGTAGAAGGACAACACCGAGAATTGTCCTACGGTTGGTTAACGACGGAAGGTTGAGAAGAAGCAGTCTGCTGGAGTAGGACGGCAACCGAAGATTAGGGTCCCAAATTAAACCTCGTAAGGCAAAAAGCAGAAATTGCTTCTGAACAGATTCAATACGATCCTGGCTGTTGTTATACTGTGGAGACCAAATGCAAGAGCAGTATTCAAGGATAGGGCGAACAAGAGAGATGTACAGAAGTTCTGTTATAAAAGGATCGTTAAACTCTTTAGACCATCGTTTAATGAATCCAAGTACACCTTTTGCCTCATTAACGATGGTATCTATGTGAAGATTGAAACAGAGTTTAGAATCAAAATTACGCCTAGATCCTCAATTGTTAGTATACGTTGCAAAGGGATATTGTCGATTGTATAACTGACAAGATAAGGTGTAGTACGATTAAAAGTCATAAACATACACTTTGAACAGTTTAGATGCAATTGATTGGCCGAACACCATAGTTGCATAGCGTTCAAATCGTCTTGTAGACGAGAATGATGTAGGGGATTAGTGTATGATAGCAAAAGTTTGACATCGTCCGCATACATGAGTACACGGGCATGTGATATGACAGAGGGGAGATCATTTATAAAAAGGGTAAAGAGTAAAGGTCCAAGATGACTACCTTGAGGAACACCAGAAGTAACGTGAACCCGTTTAGAGGTAGTCAGCCTCAGCATTACTCTTTGGGTCCTACCTTTTAAATAAGAATTAATCCAAAGCAGAAGAGACAGGGGGAAACCTATTCGGTGTAAATGACATCAGTTTGCATTTTCGAAAGGAAAGCATCGTTTACCAAGGAAGTAAACTCAAGCAGATTGGTCGTAGTTGACCGATTCTTTACGAATCCATGTTGAACAGGGGAAACAACTGATTTGCAGAAATGCTGCAAATTCGAAGTGATTATTTTTTCAAATAATTTAGGAATAGCGGACAGTTTTGCAATGCCCCTGTAATTTCGTATATCAGACTTCCCACCTTTCTTGTGAAGAGGAATGATATAAGATTCTTTCCAAAGAGATGGAAAGACAGAAGTTTCAAGGGATAGATTAAAAAGCTTTAGCAATGGATAAAGAAGGGAAGAACTACACTCCTTGAGAAGACAACTAGGAATATTGTCCGGCCCAGGAGAGTAAGAAGACTTTAAAGAGTTTATAGCTAATAGGAGAGGGGAGTGTGAAATAATTAGAGGAGGTATATAACTTGCGGAAGAAATAGTATAAGGGTAAGCATTAGTATTAGGACAGACTGAAGAGTAAGTTGATTGGAAAAAATTAGCAAAGAGGTTAGCAGAATCAGTGTCATTGCTAGCTTTATCCAAGCCAAGAAAAAAAGAAGATGGCAAACTTGAAGATTTACGCTTCAAGTTTACAAAATTATAAAACTGTCTCGGATTTCGGGCAAATTGTCTTTTACAACGTGTTAGATAATTCTCATAGCATTGAGAATTAAGAAGAAAGAAGTTCGACTTGGCTATGGAATATTTAGCCAAGTCTGTACACGAACCAGACTTTTTAAACTTTTTAAAATATTTGGATTTTACATTTTTTAGATGTGATAATCTGGTAGTAAACCAGGGTGGTTTTGAAAAAGTAGTCGAAGGAATTGACTTAGGAATACACACATCTAAGAGGGAGATTAGGGTGATGTAAAAAAAATTAATAGCTGTATTCATATCAACTGAGTCATATAAGAAAGACCAATCGGTTGAATAAATAAGCTGATTCAGCAAAGAATAATTTCCTTTGCGAAAGCAATAGCGGGGCTTATTGGCTGATGAGCACGAAATGAAAGGATTACAATTGCAATCTCTAAAGTTGGATGATAGACATCCTCAGGAAGAGATAAAGGAGGGGACCTAGACACATTAGAAATAAGGTAGTCGTTAACAAATACAAGGTCAAGTGTTCTAGTCAAATGATTAGAAATTGAATTGATTTGAAACAACGAAAGATCAAGCATGCAGTCTATAAAATCGTGCTGTGCTGAGGGCACTAGATAATTTTTGGCAGTAAATAATGACCAAGAGATGTTGGGCAAATTAAAATCACCCAACACTATAAATAGGTCACTATCACGCAAGTGTGAAGAAACTTCTTTAATACAAGTAATATGTTTCATATAAACTTGAATATCAGAAGAAGGAGGGACATAAGAGCATGTTACATAGACATTCCGTGTAGGAAAAGACACCTTAAATGAGACAATCTCAGCGTCAGTAGGCGTACTAAAACAGAAAAGTTCAGACTGGAGAGTGGCTTTAACGGCAATTAACACCCCACCACCTCGAGTCGGCCGATCATTTCGATACAAACTAAAGTTATTTGATAAAATCTCAAAATCAGATATGGTTGAGTTCAACCATGTTTCTGAAAATGCTATTATATCCGAATTGAAGGAAGTGCTGGCCATGAATAGATTTTTAAGTTTTGAAATAAGACCTCTAACATTCTGATAATGAATAAAGATTTGGTCAGAAGATGAAGCTAGTTTTTTGGGGCAGAAATGGTACCCTGTATTGAAGGGACTGGAAGGGTGACAGGCTGGTTACGCTTTTTAGGCTTAAACTCGTGAACAATCATGTGTGGAGGCCAAAATTTGGGATCACAAATGATTGGGAACATATCATGTGAAACATTTATTTTGAATGATGATATTTCACGAGGGGTGGAGAAATTAAATTTAGTTATTGACACGCTAGCAGAAGATTTGCTAGCAATATAGGCTGCCAATGACTCAGAAGTGGTGTCCGACGAAAGTCGAGACACAAAGACTTGCCTACGAGGGGCAACTACCGTTAAAGTAGGCGCTGATGGGGCTGTAGGTAATACAGGAGTTGGGGGAGCTAACGAGGCACAATGATTGTTTTTAACAATCTGGGCAAGATTGCGCGCAGGTCTACCTTTGCGGCCAGGAGCTGATGGGGCTGAGGCAGTTTGATTAATTGGGACGGGGTCAGGTGCGGGCTCTACTGGGACTAGTACAGGGGTTGAAACAGGGGTAATTGGACAGTCGCTTGGAGAAGGCGATAAAGACAACATTGGAGATACCTCCAAGTTGCTAGGAAGGGACAAGAAAGTAGTAGGTGTCTGAACAGACGTAGAGGGCAATTGCAAAAGTTGAGGCTCCAACCGGCGATTGGTTGGGGACTCAAATTTATATTTGCCAAGCAACTCGAAACTCGAGTCAAAATTACTCGAGAGCTGCTTAGCCACATTATTTAATTTTAAGAATTGACTTCTCACAGAATTATACATTCTAGAGAAATCAATTTGCTTGTCGATGCATTCTGGACGAAGATAATTACTTATCAGAATCCGACACGAGCTCCAGCATTGTCGAACAAAAACCAGCAATCATGACGCAAACTAATATTGAATTTATAAACACTGCATCGAGGATTATACCGGATTTCAGCGGTAAAGCTGAAAACCTGCGTAGTTTCATAGATGCATTGGAAATTATAAAAACAATACAGGGCGCGCATGAAAACTTAGCAGTATCTTTAATAAAAACAAAACTAAAAGGACCAGCCAGGAATATAATCAGCAATGAGAATACAATTGATCAGATCATAAATAAACTTAAAACAAATGTATATCTGCACGATTATTAAATCTTTCCCAGAAAAACAAAACACCCAACGTGTATACCCAAGAGATAGAAAAGTTAGCGAAGTCCCTAGAAGGAGCATATATTGAAAAAGAATATACACTAGAACAAGCTAAATCATGAAGTACCAAACAAGCTGTATCAGCAATGAAGAAAAATTGCCTAAACAAAGAAATTAAAGCTGTTATGCGTTCTCGTCAATTCAACAATATGGACGAAGCAATAGCTACATTTATTGAAACAGCCAATGATATAGCAGAAGAAACTAATACTATTATGTATTACCAAAATTACCCACAGCGCGGTGGAAATCGTGGTCGTGGTAATTATAGAGGCCGTAACTATAACAGAGGCGGCCAAGGGTACAATAATAACAATAATCACAACAACAACAACTCTAGAGGTGGCTCGAACAGAGGCGGCTCAAATAGAGGTAATAATAGAAGTAATAATCAAGTACGAGTAACACAAAGTAGCTCGGAAAACGCTCAAGCCCCCTTGAGCAACAAAACGTAAAAGTTTTTAATATAAATCTAAATCTCAGCAGCATAATTAAAATACAGAATCAAAAAAATAATAAACCATTAACATTACTAATAGATACAGGAGCTAACATATCAATTCTAAAAGATAATAGCATATGCTCTGAAATTAATCAAACCTTCAAAACAAATATTCCAGGAATTGGTCAGGGAACAATTCAATCAATTGGACTAGCAACAATTGATTTACTCTTCGATTATTTCATAATCAGTCATGACTTCCAAATAGTTAATAATGAATTCCCCGTACCGTGTGACGGAATCTTGGGACTTGACTTCATTCGAAAATTCGATTGCATATTAGATTATCAAAACGATGAATTAATACTAAAACCACAATCACTTAAATTCCAAATACATGTGCCACTCTTACACAATGTTATCGACAATTCAATATTATTGCCAGCAAGGTCGGAAGTAGTGAAAAAAATCACACTTCAGACAAATGAAGATGCTGTTTTAGTACCAAGTCAGGAAATTCATCCTGGGGTATTTATAGCTAACAGCATCGTAAAAACCAGTAGTGCAATAGTTCATATTTTAAATACAACAAATAATAATATAAATATCGAAAATCCTAGCATTGAATTCGAATCAATAGAAAATTACAAAATTAAATCGTTCAATAAAAACCAAACCAGTAGAACTAATGAAGTCTTAAACAAATTAAAATTCCCAGACCATGTGAAAACAAAACTTACTGAAATATGCACCAAATACAGTGACATATTTGGTTTAAATTCAGAAGCAATTTCGAGTAACAACTTTTACAAACAAAAATTAAGATTAGCAGACAAAACTTCAGTATACATTAAAAACTATAGAAATGCGGACACAGAAAAACCAGAAATAAATAGACAAGTAGAAAAATTGATTAAAGATGGTATAGTCGAACCATCTATATCAGAATATAATAGCCCACTTCTCTTAGTTCCTAAGAAATCAACCCCAAATTCAAAAGAAAAAAAATGGCGTCTAGTAGTGGATTATAGGCAAGAAAATAAAAAACTTCTAGCAGATAAATATCCATTACCTAGAATAGAAGAAATCGTAGATCAATTGGGAAGAGCGAAATATTTTTCGTGTCTAGACCTAATGTCTGGCTTCCATCAAATTGAACTAGAAGAAAAATCTAGAAATATAACATCTTTTTCCACGAGCACTGGCTCATATCGCTTCACGCGATTACCATACGGCCTTAAAGTAGCCCCAAATTCATTTATGAGAATGATGCAACTTGCATTTTCTGGTCTAGAACCATCGCAAGCATTCCTTTATATGGATGATTTAGTTGTAATTGGTTGTTCTGAAAATCACATGTTCAAAAATCTAACAAGCATATTCGAGCTTTGTAGAAAACACAACCTTAAACTAAATCCAGAGAAATGTTCATTCTTTATGCACGAGGTAACATACCTTGGCCATAAATGTACGGACCATGGCATCCTTCCGGATGATAAAAAATATGATGTAATTAAAAATTATCCAACTCCAACAGATCCGGATAGTGCACGACGTTTCGTCGCTTTTTGTAATTACTATAGAAGATTCATTAATAACTTCGCACAATACTCACGTCACTTGACAAGACTGTGCAAGAAGAATGTCCAATTCAAATGGACTCAAGAATGTGAAGAATCATTCCAATATCTTAAAAAAGCCTTAATGAAGCCAATATTATTGCAATACCCTGACTTCAGCAAAGAATTTTGCATAACCACAGATGCAAGTAAACATGCATGTGGTGCTGTACTATCCCAAGAGTACAACAGTGTACAATTACCAATTGCATACGCATCCCGAGCTTTCACACAGGGAGAAGGCAATAAATCAACTACAGAGCAGGAATTAGCTGCTATACATTGGGCAATAAAACACTTCAGACCATATGTTTATGGAAGGCATTTCCTAGTTAAAATAGACCATAGACCCTTAACATATTTGTTTTCGATGAAAAATCCCACATCAAAATTAACCAGAATGAGACTAGACTTAGAAGAATACCAATTCACAGTAGAATACCTCAAGGGGAAAGATAACCATGTAGCGGATGCATTATCCCGCATAAGCATAGAGACACTAATTGACATGAATAGGAAAATATTAGTGGTTCAAACAAGATCATCAAAAAGACAGGTAAACATCTGCGCAGATGAAAAAATAAAATTGCAAAAAGATCAAAAAGATCTAAAAGAGCCCAATGTCTATGAAGTCGTTAGAAATAACGACGTAAAGAAATTTGTGAAACTAAAATTCGGTAAAATAAATTGTTTACTTAAAAGAGGAAAACGAATCATTTCACAATTTTCAGTTAATGATTTGCATTCCAATGAAAAATTCGATTTAGATCAATTTTTTCAAAGGCTTAATTCAGAAGCCGGAATACATAAAATAACTAACTTACAGTTGTCACCAAATGAACAAATTTTCGAATTTGTATCATTAAATGAATTTAAAAATATGGGCAATAAATATTTAAATACATTAAAAGTAGCGCTACTTACAAAAGTGACACAAATAGACAAAAATGACGAAAGTCAAATAAAAGCAATACTGTCGAAATATCATGATGATCCTATAGAGGGAGGCCATACAGGGATTACGCGTACCTTGTTAAAAATTAAGAAATACTATTACTGGCCCCAAATGACCAAGACTATTACAAAGTATGTGAAAACTTGTGCGAAATGCCAAAGATCAAAAGTGACAACACATACAAAAACTCTTTTAACAATTACAGAAACCCCAATCAATGCTTTTGATAGAGTAATAGTAGACACCATCGGTCCACTACCAAAATCAGAGCAAGGCAACGAATATGCAGTTACACTGATATGTGACTTAACAAAATATCTAGTTGCCATACCTATTCCAAACAAAAGTGCAAAAGTCGTAGCTAAAGCTATATTTGAAGATATTATTCTGAAATACGGTCCAATGAAGACGTTTATTACGGACATGGGTACAGAATATAAAAATTCAGTTATAGAAGATTTATGTAAGTACCTTGGTATCAAAAACATAACTTCAACAGCACACCACCACCAGACAGTTGGGACAATAGAACGTTCATACATCTCTGCAGACAAATCTGATTGGGATGTCTGGATTCAATATTTCACTTATTGCTTCAACACGATACCATCAGCAACGCATGAGTATTGTCCATACGAACTAGTATTTGGCAGACTACCAAAACAGTTCATAGATTTAAACAATACTAATTACATAGATCCTATTTATAATTTAGATGACTATTCTAAGGAAATAACGTTTAGATTACAAATAGCATACAAAAGAGCTAGAATTATGTTAGAAAAAGCCAAGGCTAATAGGAAATCATCATATGATGAAAGAACAAAAAATTTGGAATTAAAAGTAGGAGATAAAGTACTTATAAGAAACGAAACAGGGCACAAATTAGACCCAGTATATTTAGGACCATATTTAGTAGAGAAAATAGAAGATAAGGACAACATTTTTATTAAAGATAGTAAAGATGAAAAACAAAAAGTTCATAAGAAAGATTAAAAATTTTTAATTCTTAATAATCCAATTTTTCTTTATGAATTCGAATTCCAAAAAAAAAATATATAACGGCCTGATCAACCGAATGAAAAAAAAAAAAAACTTTTTACAAATAAACGTATTATAAATTTTTATACCTTTAATAATTTTGTATTTTTATATTCCAACATTTTTTAAATTTCTTGTCATATTCAAAAAAAAAAAAAATTTTTAATTTTTATAAAAAAAAAAAAAAAATAAAAACCTTAATAATTAAGTTCATTTAATAACTACACATTCATAATGTTACGTTATTTCTCTAAAAGGGGAGGTGTAGTGCGTATATGCCCGTACAGAATACCCTGTATTCAAATATAAAGTATGCAGCACTTTGTTGCATACAATAACAATAATAACATAAACAAGCCCAGAGCCAGCTTATGTATTGGCTCGGTCTCAGATTACGCAGCGCGGTTCACTAGCCTCACTAGCTGACCGTTTATGCTTATGCTGCATATCCCACGCTCTGTCTGAGCGCATTCCGTGAGCAATATATATGCTCACTAATACAGGCATATGCGAGCTACTCACTTTCCCTCTTTTTGTAGCTGTTAACGAATAACAGCATAAGTATATATGTATATCCATAGGCTAAGCGAAAATTATAACAAGTGAATAAATTCATTCTGAATCAATATACAAAACAGCACTGACGTGCTGGCTTATAATTCAAGTCCTCTTATTACATAATAAATGCCGAGTTTGGTTAAGATATCTTGAAAAACAAAATGTTTTTTCATACAACTTAATTTTCGACCAATCGTTCCTATGGCAACTATGTGATATCGCGGTCCGATCTTAATAGGATCTTGCATATATATGAGGAGCATAGTAATAATAATAAATGCCGAGTTTGGTCAAGATATCTTGATAAACAAAATGTTTTTCCATACAAAAACTTAATTTTCCACCGATCGTTCCTATGGCAGCTTTATAATATAGTGGTCAGATCTTAAAAGTATTGACCATATATAAGAGAAGCATATATATGAGGAGCATAGTAATACTAATAAATGCTGAGTTTGGTCAAAATATCTTGAAAAACAAAATGTTTTTTCATACAAAAATTTAATTTTCCACCGATCGTTCCTATGGCAGCTATATGATATAGTCGTCCGATCTTAAAAGGATTGACCATGTTTATGAGAAGTAAAGTAAAACTAATAAATGCTGAGTTTGGTCAAGATATCTTGAAAAACAAAATGTTTTTTCATACAACAACTTAATTTTCGACCGAACGTTCCTATGGCAGCTTTATGATATAGTGGTCCGATCTTAATAGGATTTTGCATATATATGAGGAGCATAGTAAAACTAATAAATGCAGAGTTTGGTCAAGATATCTTAATTTCCGACCGATCGTTCCTATAGCAGCTGTATGATACAAAGGTCCGATCCTAAAAGGATTGACCATATATATGAGGAGTAAAGTAAAACTAATAAATGCCGAGTTTGGTCAAATATCTTGAAAAACTAATTGATTTTTCATACAACAACTTACTTTCCGACCGATTGTTCCTATAGCAGCTATATGATCCAGTGGTCCGATTAGCAGCATAGCCCGTAAAGCTATGCGAAATGCTAGGTAGTATTTTGTGTTATAAGAAATATTGAAACCTTGAAGCTAAAAATATTACATATTGATAAAACATTGGCATTTAAAACTAAAAACACTATATGTTACATATAAAAATAAAAAAAAAAACATGATATGAAATTAAACATACATATTAAATTAAATAGTAATAAACAAAACTCAAAAATTGTAATGCCCGACGACAATTGAGTCGACCGGCAAGACGTTTGGCCCGTATAGCCATTCGAAACAATAGGTAGGAAATATACAGATTGTAAAAAAAAAAAAAATTTTTAAAGATGCGTTTTAAGCAGAAAACAAACAAGCAAAACAAAACCCGACTTGTAAAACAATAAAAGCATCAAATTCAATAAATATAGTAATAAAACCTCAAATGTGCGATACAAACAACAACTTGTCTTGTAAAAGTTAACGAAAACAAATTTAACATTACGCATTTGTAAATTTTTTTTTTTAAGATAATTCCTTTTTAATTTTATGTATGATCCCATACAATATATGAATATTAATATCAAAAAGAGGAAATTAAAAAGTTATAATTCGTTCAGTTTGTCTCATTAGGTAATTCAACATTTAATCAAGAATTAGCATGATTAAGGACAAGATTAACAAGGTATATAACGATTATACTGACTTTCGTATGCGAGCCATACAAATTTTGCAAAGGCATAGAGAATTCATACCAGTATATGAGTTCGAATACGAATATATAGAAACATTCGGCACAGTGACAAGTCCACTCTATTCATGTTCTAAAATAGAGAGCGGAATAATCTTGTCTACACTACCCTACGTCAAAATAAAAACAATTATTGACGAGCATCCGATTCTAGGGCAGACAACAATTGTCTTAGTACGTCTGCATAGGTAGTAGTCAAACCAAAAAGCAAGAATATTTATATAGGAATATGGGGGGGAAAAGAATCAAAGGCAGATGATAACACTACCAATGTAGTTAACGTAGTAGAAGTACTGCTAATAATACTCATTGTAATAGCTTCAGTAGACATCCTTCTGAAGATTTATCTTCTTCATAAAAAATCACTGAGGAAGCGTTACATGAGTCGAGCCAACGACTTAGACAAGGTCTAAGCCACTGCTTAAATAAAATATTTAAGTAGCGGAAGCTTACATGGACTGGTCCCAAATAGTAGAAAAGATAAAGCGGCATAGGGAAAATTTCGATAAATCATACAAGTGCCTTAATAAAAGCGCACCAGTTTTAAGACCCACCATAATTAAACATACTGAGATCCTTGTATATGAGTACAATGAAATCAGGAGTCTAGTTACCGAGTGTCAAAATAAACTGACAAGTTTACACAGAGTCCAAACTTCAGACGTTTTACAGCGTCTAAGGGATAATCTGGTAAACTTAAATAAAAAGTATGATCTCCAGCTTTATCTACCATCGGTGTTAAATACACCGGTAACATTTGATAAGTCACTACTGAAAAACGACCCAGTAGAAGACACAAAATTAGTAAACATGGCACAAACAGTTGTAGAATTTATCAAGCTAGCCACAGCTCTGATACCAGAGTTTGACGGTAAGCCGGAAAATCTACAAAGTTTTCTAGATTCTTTGAATCTATTAGAAACATTAAAAGGCACACAGCAGCCACAACAGCCAGCAGCCATAAGCCTTATAAAAACTAAGCTAAAAGGCTATGCTAGAAATTTAATAAGTAATGAGCAGACAATTGCTGCAATCATTACGCAACTATCAAATGCAGTAAAAGGAGAATCGGTAGAAGTTTTATCTGCTAAGCTTCTTAATCTGCAACAGAAAAATAAAACGGCTAACCAATACACCCAAGAGGTGGAAAAACTGGTAAAGGCCCTTGAAGGCGCCTATATCAGTGAAGGTCTAAGCCAATCCCTAGCAAACAAATACAGCACTACAACAGCTGTAAAAGCCATGACCCAAAATTGTTCAATTGATAAGGTAAAACTTATCATGCAGGCAGGCACATTCAATAACATGAATGATGCCATTTCCAAATTTGTCAATAGTTGCACAGAAGCAACCGGACAAACAAATACTATCCTATACACAATTACTATCCTCGTGGTGGAAACCGCGGAAGAGGTAATTATAGAGGCCGTAACTATAAAAGAGGCGGCCAAGGGTATAATAATAATAATAATCACAACAACAACAACTCTAGAGGTGGCTCGAACAGAGGCGGCTCAAATAGAGGTAATAATAGAAGTAATAATCAAGTACGAGTAACACAAAGTAGTTCGGAAAACCAGCAAGCCCCCTTGAGCAACAATACATAAAAGTTTTTAATATAAATCTAAATCTCAGCAGCATAATTAAAATAGAGAATCAAAAAAACAATAAACCATTAACATTACTAATAGATACAGAAGCTAGCATATCAATTCTAAAAGATAATAGCATATGTTCTGAAATTAATAAAACCTTCAAAACAAATATAACAGGAATTGGTCCGGGAACAATTCAATCAACAACAATAGCAACAATTGATTTACTCTTCGATTATTTCATAATCAGTCATGACTTCCAAATAGTTAATAATGAATTCCCCGTACCGTGTGACGGAATCTTGGGACTTGACTTCATTCGAAAATTCGATTGCATATTAGATTATCAAAACGATGAATTAATACTAAAACCACAATCACTTAAATTCCAAATACATGTGCCACTCTTACACAATGTTATCGACAATTCAATATTATTGCCAGCAAGGTCGGAAGTAGTGAGAAAAATCACACTTCAGTCAAATGAAGATGCTGTTTTAGTACCAAATCAGGAAATTCATCCTGGGGTATTTATAGCTAACAGCATCGTAAAAACCAATAATGCAATAGTTCGTATTTTGAATACAACAAATAATAATATAAATATCGAAAATCCTAAGATTGAATTCGAATCAATAGAAAATTACGAAATTAAATCGTTCAATAAAAACCAAACCACTAGAACTAATGAAGTCTTCAACAAATTAAAATTCCCAGACCATGTGAAAACAAAACTTACTGAATTATGCACCAAATACAGTGACATATTTGGTTTAGAATTAGAAGCAATTTCGAGTAACAACTTTTACAAACAAAAATTAAGATTAGCAGACAAAACTCCGGTTTACATTAAAAACTATAGAAATGCGGAAACAGAAAAACCAGAAATAAATAGACAAGTAGAAAAAAAAATCTATATCAGAATATAATAGCCCACTTCTCTTAGTTCCTAAGAAATCACTCGCAAATTCAAAAGAAAAAAAATGGCGTCTAGTAGTGGATTATAGGCAAGTAAATAAAAAACTTCTAGCAGATAAATATCCATTACCTAGAATAGAAGAAATCCTAGATCAATTGGGAAGAGCGAAATATTTCTCGTGTCTAGACCTAATGTCTGGCTTCCATCAAATTGAACTAGAAGAAAAATTTAGAAATATAACATCTTTTTCCACGAGCACTGGCTCATATCGCTTCACGCGATTACCATACGGCCTTAAAGTAGCCCCAAATTCATTTATGAGAATGATGCAACTTGCTTTTTCTGGTCTAGAACCATCGCAAGCATTCCTTTATATGGATGATTTAGTTGTAATTGGTTGTTCTGAAAAGCACATGTTCAAAAATCTAACAAGCATATTCGAGCTTTGTAGAAAACACAACCTTAAATTAAATCCAGAGAAATGTTCATTCTTTATGCACGAGGTAACATACCTTGGCCATAAATGTACGGACCATGGCATCCTTCCGGATGATAAAAAATATGATGTAATTAAAAATTATCCAACTCCAACAGATCCGGATAGTGCACGACGTTTCGTCGCTTTTGTAACTACTATAGAAGATTCATTAATAATTTCGCACAATACTCACGTCACTTGACAAGACTGTGCAAGAAAAATGTCCAATTCAAATGGACTCAAGAATGTGAAGAATCATTCCAATATCTTAAAAACGCATTAATGAAGCCTACATTATTGCAATACCCTGATTTTAGCAAAGAATTTTGCATAACCACAGATGCAAGTAAACATGCATGTGGTGCAGTACTTACACAAGACTGCAACGGTGCGCAACTACCAATTGCATATGCATCGAGAGCTTTCACGCAGGGAGAAAGTAATAAATCGACTACAGAACAGGAATTAGCAGCTATACACTGGGCAATAAAACACTTCAGACAATATATCTATGGAACGCATTTCTTAGTAAAAACAGATCATAGACCACTAGTATACTTATTTTCTATGAAGAATCCTACTTCAAAGCTGACTAGAATGAGACTAGATTTAGAAGAGTATCAATTTACAGTTGAATACCTCAAGGGGAAGAATAATCATGTTGCGGATGCATTATCTCGCATAAACGTAGAAGACTTAATACAAATGAACAGAAACATATTGATAGTCCAAACAAGGTCATCAAAAAGACAGGAAAACATCTGCGCAGATGAAAAAATTAAAATGCATGATAAAATATACGAGCCCAATGTCTACGAAGTCGTTAGCAATAGCGACGTAAAGAAATTTGTAAAAATAAAAATGAATAATTTCAAATGTTTACTCAAACGAGGCAAACAAATTATTTCACAATTTTCAGTTAAAGATTTATATTCTAATGAAAAATTCGACTTAGGTCAATTTTTTCAAAGGCTTATTGCAGAAGCCGGAATACACAAAATCATTAACATACAGATGTCACCAAGTGAACAAATTTTTCAGTTTGTCACTATAAATGAATTTAAAAATAAGGGCAATAAACATTTATTAAATATAAAAATAGCGCTATTACAAAAAGTGACACAAGTAGACAAAAATGACGAAAGTCAAATTAATGCAATCCTGTTAAGATATCATAACGACCCAATAGAAGGAGGCCATACAGGGATTACGCGTACCCTATCAAAAATAAAGAAACATTACTATTGGCCCAAAATGATACAAACCATAAAAAACTATGTAAAATCGTGTGTAGACTGCCAAAGAGCTAAAACTACAACACATACAAAGGCCCCAATGATAATAACAAATACGCCAAACACAGCTTTTGACACTGTTTTAATTGATACCATCGGCCCATTACCTCGAACCGAGAATGGCAATGAGTATGCAATAACTATAATATGCGACCTTACAAAATATCTAGTTTCAATACCAGTAACAGATAAAAGCGCAAAAACAATAGCCAAAGCAATATTTGAATCATTTATACTAAAGTATGGTCCTATGAAGACGTTCATAACAGACATGGGTCCTGAGTATAAAAATTCACTTATTAATGACTTGTGCAAATATATGAAGATAAGTAATATATTATCAACAGCACATCATCACCAGACTTTAGGAACGGTAGAAAGTAGTCATCGAACATTCAACGAATACATTCGTTCATACATCTCTATAGACAAAAATGATTGGGATGAATGGTTGAATTACTTCACATATTGTTTTAACACTACCCCATCAACAGTACATGACTACTGTCCTTATGAACTTGTTTACGGTAAACTACCAAGACAATTTACAGAATTTAACACTTTTTCACAAATAGATCCTATATACAATTTAGACGATTATGCAAAAGAGTTTAAATTTAAATTACAAATAGCATATAAAAGAGCAATTTCTATGATTGAAATAGAAAAACAAAAACGTAAAATAGAATATGATAAAAAAGTTAATGACTTAAAGTTAGAAAGAGGAAACTTAGTACTACTTAAGAATGACTCAGGTCATAAGCTAGATAATCAATATTTAGGACCCTACAAAATAATAAAAATAGAAGATAATAACAATATTGTAATCGATATTGGAAAAAAGAAACCTCAGAAAGTCAATAAGAATAGGCTGAAGTTATTCAAAAATTAATTTAAAAAAAAAAAAAAAAAAAAAAAATTGTTTACGTATAAAAACAAAAACAAAATTTTACTATTTTTCTATTTTATTGAAATACATGTACTTTATAAGAACAAAAATAAAACATATATTAATATACATGAATTAAAGCAACATACACATAAATTAAAAATAACTACATAAATTACGTTATTTTTGTTAAAAGGAGGAGATGTAGCATGCGTACATATGTATATACATACATATGAATAAGGCTGCAACACTTTGTTGTTATGCCAACATAATGCAAACATAAGCAGCGACTTTGCCGCAGCGCGCCTAACGCTAAGTGCCCTCTGCGCATATTCAAGTGCATACGAAATATGATCCGCACTTGATAGCAACGACCGCCCAAATGGCTAAGTCAGCGTTCTCACGCTTGACCGTCGCTGTGTATACATATGTGCGCGCATGACTCTCTCTGACTCTCTTGTTGTATATAAGCCTAAAAACCATGTATGTAAAACGGCTGCTCACTGCTTCACGATGGACAGCTCTAACTCAAACAATCATTGAATAAAGAACCATCAAGAAAGTCTGACGTCTTCTAATCAGGGAACTATTACAATATGAAGAGCATAGTAAAACTAATAAATGCCGAGTTTGGTCAAGATATCTTGATAAACAAAATGTTTTTGCATACAAAAACTTAATTTTCCACCGATCGTTCCCATGGCAGCTATATGACATAGTGGTCCGATCTTAATGGGATTTTGCATATATATGAGGAGCATAGTACAACTAATAAATGCCGAGTTTGGTCAAGATATCTTGAAAAACAAAATGTTTTTTCATACAACTTAATTTTCGACCAATCGTTCCTATGGCAGCTATGTGATATCGCGGTCCGATCTTAATAGGATCTTGCATATATATGAGGAGCATAGTAATACTAATAAATGCCGAGTTTGGTCAAGATATCTTGATAAACAAAATGTTTTTCATACAAAAACTTAATTTTCGACCGAGAGTACCTATGGCAGCTATATGATATAGTGGTCCGATTTTAAAAGGATTGACCATATATATCAGAAGTAAAGTAAAACTAATAAATGCTGAGTTTGGTCAAGATATCTTGAAAAACAAAATGTTTTTCATACAAAAATTTAATTTTCCACCGATTGTTCCTATGGCAGCTATATGATATAGAGGTCCGATCTTAAAAGGATTTGAATATATATGAGGAGCATAGTAAAACTAGTAAATGCCGAATTTGGTAAAGATATGTTCATAAACAAAATGTTTTTCATACAAAAACTTAATTTTCGACCTATCGTTCTACGGCATATTATATTAAATAGTTGTTTGATCTTAATACAGTCGCACGTCAATAACTATCGATATCGCCGTGTGAATTGTGCTCCTAAAAAATCGTGGAAAAAAGTGACAAAAAACGGATAAGCCCACCTAACAGTGGCATAATAATACAGCTGAAAGTGAATTGAACCCCAAAAAAATCAAAAACTGCGTTAAAGTGCCTAAAATAAAGAAAGACCCAAAAATCAAAACTGCAAATGTGCAATTTGCACACAAGCAAAAACTGGGAGCTGTCAAAGCCAGTGCTGCCAATGTCAATGCCGAGTTGCCTACAAAAATAGCAGACAGCTTAAACAACGTTCAGGCTTCCATGGCAAATAAAAACTTAAAAAACGATGACGTCCCTGGTACCCATGCATACAACACACGCAGCAACACCTGCTCCAGTCATGCAGTGTTTAGCAATATTCCACCGCCAACTAACCCCGAAGTCAACAGCAATCAAGTACACGGTCTTCTAGCCCCGCTCACTGAAGCAAGTAGATCTTCACCTGATTACATGAACGAGGTTCACGCGTACACTCCTGAGGGATGGGGACAGTCGAACCAGCTACAACTACAACAACACGGCATTGTGTGCACAACAGCAACCACAACAACTACAACCACCGTGTCCTCAAGTAGCGGCTGCAGGACCTCTGCCTCCAATGGTACAAGCTGTGCCGCACTGGAGCCCTCTGGAACACACCGCAAAAGCACCAATGAATCTTTCCAGCTTATCCCAGTAGCAACATATAGCGCCCAGAGCTCTTTCCCGGCAGCTGCGTCTTGCAGCGGTCTTTGCAGCCAAATCCCTGCTCTGCACCCTCTAAAGAGCAAAGGTAATATGCCAGCCTTCCAAGAAGCGCTGGTCAATTGGCAAACGACTAAAACAAAAAAACGACAAGGAACAACACTAAAGGCCGGAGCCATCAAAAAGGGAAAGTACCCACAAAAAACGGGAAAACCAGCAAGGCAGGAGAAAGTTCAACTGCTCCCAGTGCCTCCCTGACAAATGGAAACAGATATGCTCCACTTGCGCCTCTTGAAGAAGCCTCTGACATCGAAGACGACGAGATTGAAATTGCAGATGAAGCTCCGCCAGCTCGTCCCGAACCTCATCCTGAAAAAAAGGTCCCTAAGCCCAGGCCCATAACACTTCCTGGAGTTAACGACATCGTCGCAATGGAACAGACACTTGACCAGGCAGCTGGCCCAGATGCCTACGAATTTAAGGTCTCTCCCTCCGGCACGCTGAGAATATACGCGAAAGATTCCGACACTCATAGAGCCATTATTCGCAAACTCACTGAGGTCAGGGTCCAGTTCACGCACTTCTGTCTCAAGGAGGACAGACCATATCGCGTAGTCGTCAAAAACTTGGCCGCTTCTACTCCCAGAAGCCAAATCGAAAATGTCTTTGCAATACACGGCCACGTTGTAAAAAATCTATACAACCCGGGGACCAGGCTACCTACAAGTGACGCTGATGCTGACCCCGCAAACGATTCGCCAAATCGCAACTACTGGTTCGTAGATCTTAAGCAGGCCCCAAACAACAGGGACGCGCTTCTAATTAGCAAGGTTGGTCGTCAAAGGGTCCAAGTTGAGCTTCCGAGAAAGAATAAAAGCATCAGGCAATGTTATCGCTGCTATGAGTTCGACCACACAAAAAACTATTGCCTCAAAAAGCCCATATGTGGACGGTGCGGCCAACCCCACTGGACCAACTCGGAGCAATGTCAGGCCAAAACGGTGGCAGACCTGCGATGCTCAAACTGTGATGGGAACCATGCTGCTTATTATAAAGGATGCAAAGCATTCCAGCAGAGCTTGAATGCCCGACAACCGGCCTTCAATGATGCCCTCCCGGCACGACACAACCAACAGGAACCTGCACGGCGCATCAACTCGCAGTTCGTACCCTCCCGAATTGTGCAACAAGGCCTGTCGTATGCTGACGCGTTGCGGCCAGGACGCAACACGTACCAGCAAAATGCACAAGCGTGCCAACCCCCTGTGTGCAATCAGCCCACCGCTACAACAATGCAGCCCCAATACCTCCAGCATGGATCTCAGGGGCAAGACACGTCCCTCGGAAGTATCCTTCAAGGACTCCAGCAGTCGATCGCAGCACTGAATGCAGCAGTCACAAGTATCCTGGTCAGCATCAAGGAGCTGAAGGACGCGCAAGCTCCACAGCTCGGTCTCCCCACTCACCGCAAATAATGGCTGCCCAGATGCGCCTCGGATCGTGGAACGCTCGCAGCATCTTACAAAATGCAAACGAGCTCAAACTGTTTTTGAGAAAACATGAAATAGACATCATGCTTGTCTCAGAAACCCACCTACACGCCGGCCTGTACTTCGCCATGGAGGGATATGTTTGCTACCGTGCGGATCACCCAGCAAATCGAGCCAGAGGAGGTGCTGCGGTGCTTGTCAAGCAGAACTTGGTGCACTACCAACTATCTCAGGTGACTTCCAGCGCAACACAAATGGCTGCTATTATGGTGGGGACTCCTTTGGGCGAAATACCTGTAGCTGCAGTGTACTTACCACCAAATCTATCCTGGAGCCGAGCTGGATTCGATTCTCTCCTTGATCAATTTGGTCATAAATTCATCGTTGGAGGTGACTTCAACGCCAAACACCGGCTGAGGGGAAGCTACAGAGCTGACAACAGAGGCATTGCGCTACATGAAGCGCTCACCAGCTGCTCAGCCCAGGTCTTGGCCACCGGAAGTCCTACCCACTTCCCGTATAACAGGCAAAGTACTCCTTCGTGCATTGACTTCTATATATACAAGGGTATTCCCAACAGCTTAATATCAGTTCGCGAAGAGTATGAGCTTTCATCTGACCATCTACCCTTACTTGCAACGGTATCTACGTCTGCTCAAAGGACTGTAAAAAAGCGAAGGCTTGTCACCCCCCAGTCGAACATACAACGCTTCAAAGCTGAACTGAATGGCATGATTGATCTAAGCATGCCAATCTTGACAGCCGAGGATGCCGACGCTGCAGTTCAAACCCTGCTGTATCAAATACATACCGCGGCTGCCAACGCTGCGCCAGCACAAATGTATTTTACGCCTACAAGCCAACCTACGAGGACGCTTCCCCCCATCGTTGAAGGCCTTCTTTGCCTGAAAAAGCGGCTGAGGAGGGAGTACGTCCGGACCCAGGACCCCAGAATCGATAGGATCTATCGCCGTATCGCCAACAGAGTCAGAAAGGAGTTGACCTTACTGAGAAGAAAAGCCACAGACACCATGCTGGAGGAAGCAACGGCAGACGAGAGCTCCAAATTCGCACTGTGGAAACTTACCAGTCGATACAAGCGGCAACCTGCACCAAAGTTTCCCGTTCGAAATCCCGATGGCACCTGGGCCAGGTCGCCAATGGAAAGAGCCGAAGCCTTCGCCTGTAACCTGGAGGAGCGTTTCAACCCGTTTGAGACCGCATCGCATAGAAGGATACAGCGAGTCGCGCAAATCCTGGAGGCGCCGCTACAAACGGCACTCCCTTTATCACCAATCACCTTCCAAGAAGTAAAGCAGGAGATAAAGAGCCTAAAAAACAACAAAGCCCCTGGGGAAGATCGGTTGGACAACCAGACAATTAAGCTATTGCCATACAAGGCGGTGCTTTTTCTCGTAGCCATTTTTAATGCAACTCTTCGGCTAGGTCATTTTCCAGTAGCCTGGAAGAAGGCGCATATCATTATGTTGCACAAGAGCGGAAAATCCCCTAATCAACTGGACTCTTATCGCCCCATCAGCCTCCTGCCTACCTTTGGCAAGATACTGGAAAGGTGCATCCTTAGAAGGATCCTGGATACTCCGGAAATAAAACGCTTAATCCCGAAGTTCCAGTTTGGGTTTAGACTGAAACACGGTACCCCTGAGCAACTCCATCGGGTCACAAATTTTATTTTGGACGGCTTTAACAGGAAGGAGTATGTGGTGGCAGCATACCTCGACATCCAACAAGCTTTTGACCGGGTGTGGCACGCAGGACTCCTCTCCAAGATTAAGGGCAAATTGAATCCGCAGCTCTTTAACATCATTGCGAGCTTCTTGAATGAGAGGACATTTAGAGTGGTACAGGATGGAGTAGCCTCTCAAACCAAACGCATAAAAGCGGGCGTACCACAAGGCAGCGTCTTGGGTCCCACGCTATATAGCCTGTTTACACATGACATGCCCACAGCAAATGCAAGCAGACGGAATGATCGGCAGGACCTTCTGGTGGCCACGTTTGCTGACGACACGGCAATCCTTGCAAAAAACAAATGTGTGTACGTGGCAACTGACCTCTTGCAGGAATACCTCAAGCGATTTGAAAACTGGGCTTGTAGATGGAACATCGCAGTGAACCCTGGAAAATGCGCCACGGTTACCCACACTCTACGCAAGGACTCATGCCCCGGACTTTTTCTTCATGGTGAGCTTCTAGAGCAATATCGTCAACACAAGTACCTAGGTGTCACTCTCGACAGACGACTTACATTTAGTAAGCACGTCTCTGCAGTAACGAGCAACATCAAATCTAAGATAAGGCGAATGAGCTGGCTCCTCAACTCCAAAAACAAACTCTCGCTCCGAAACAAGGTCCTAATCTACAAGGTAATCCTTGCCCCAGTGTGGCGTTACGGGCTTCAAGTTTACGGTATAGCTGCAAAAACACACCTGAACAAAATTCGCATCATTCAGGCCAAAACCCTGCGCAAAATAACTGGAGCCGAATGGTATATTCGAACACGAGACATTGCAAAGGACCTTAAGGTTACTATGGTAGGAGACCTTATTAACCAACAAACAGCAAGTCACTTATGTAAGCTCCGCAACCACCCTAACGTCTTGGCAAGAAACCTGCTAAGGAGGCGAAGAAGGAGGCTTAAAAGTGTTATCCTATAGACCTGGCCAAACGCCGACTATAATGAAGCAAAATTAACATGTACATATATACACATTGTAAATATTTAACTTAAGCTTTCATTACCCAAAACTCACGCTGATAAAAGTTGCTAAAAGTGAAAAGTAACAGAAAATTAGCAAAAATAAAAGTAACTTAAAACCACAAAAAAAAAAAAAAAAAAAAAAAAAAGATCTTAATAGGATTTTGCATATATATGAGGAGCATAGTAAAACTAATAAATGCCGAGGTTGGTCAAGATATCTTGAAAAACAAAATGTTTTTTTCATACAACAACTTAATTTCCGACCGATCGTTCTAATAGCAGCTATATAATATAGTGGTCCGATTTTAAAAGGATTGACCATATATATCAGAAGTGAAGTAAAACTAATAAATGCTGAGCTTGGTCAAGATATCTTGAAAAACAAAATGTTTTTTCATACAAAAATTTAATTTTCCACCGATCGTTCCTATGGCAGCTATATGATATAGAGGTCCGATCTTAATAGGATTTTGAATATATATGAGGAGCATAGTAAAACTAATAAATGCCGAATTTGGTCAAGATAACTTCATAAACAAAATGTTTTTCATACAAAACTTAATTTTCGACCGATCGTTCTACAGCATATTATATTAAATAGTTGTTTGATCTTAATAGGATTTTGAATATATATGAGGAGCATAGTAAAACTAATAAATGCCGAGTTTGGTCAAGATATCTTGGTAAACAAAATGTTTTTTCATACAAAAACTTAATTTTCCACCGATCGTTCCTATGGCAGCTATGTGATATCGCGGTCCGATCTTAATAGGATCTTGCATATATATGAGGAGCATAGTAATACTAATAAATGCCGAGTTTGGTCAAGATATCTTGATAAACAAAATGTTTTCATACAAAAACTTAATTTTCGACCGATAGTACCTATGGCAGCTATATGATATAGTGGTCCGATTTTAAAAGGATTGACCATATATATCAGAAGTAAAGTAAAACTAATAAATGCTGAGTTTGGTCAAGATATCTTGAAAAACAAAATGTTTTTTCATACAAAAATTTAATTTTCCACCGATCGTTCCTATGGCAGCTATATGATATAGTGGTCCGATCTTAATAGGATTTTGCATATATATGAGGAGCATAGTAAAACTAATAAATGCCGAATTTGGTCAAGATAACTTCATAAACAAAATGTTTTTCATACAAAAACTTAATTTTCCACCGATCGTTCCTATGGCAGCTATATAATATAGTGGTCCGATCTTAGAAGTATTGACCATATATAAGAGAAGTAAAGTAAAACTAATAAATGCTGAGTTTGGTCAAGATATCTTGAAAAACAAAATGTGTTTTCATACAACAACTTAATTTTAGACCTATCGTTCTTATGGCAGCAATATGATATAGTGGACCGATCTTAATAGGATTTTGCAATATATGAGGAGCATAATAAAACTAATAAATGCCGAGCTTCGTCAAGGTATCTTGAAAAACAAATATGTTTTCATACAACAACTTAGTTTCGACCGATCGTTCCTATGGCAGCTATATGATATAGTGGTCCGATCTTAATAGGATTTTGCATATATATGAGGACCATAGTAAAACTAATAAATGCCGAGTTTGGTCAAGATATCTTGATAAACAAAATGTTTTTCATACAAAAACATAATTTTCGACCGATCGTTCCTATGGCAGCTATATGATATAGTCGTCCGATCTTAAAAGGATTGACCATATATATGAGAAGTAAAGTAAAACTAATAAATGCTGAGTTTTGCATATATATGAGGAGCATAGTAAACTAATAAATGCCGAGTTTGGTCAAGATATCTTAATTTCCGACCGATCGTTCCTATAGCAGCTGTATGATACACAGGTCCGATCCTAAAAGGATTGACCATATATATGAGGAGTAAAGTAAAACTAATAAATGCCGAGTTTGGTCAAGATATCTTGAAAAACAGAATGTTTTTTCATACAAAAACTTAATTTTCGACCGATCGTTCCTATGGCAGCCATATGATATAGTGGTCCGATCTTAATAGGATTTTGCATATATATGAGGAGCATAGTAAAATAATAAATGCCGAGTTTGGTCAAGATATCTTGAAAAACAAATTGGTTTTTATACAACAACTTACTTTCCGACCGATCGTTCCTATAGCAGCTATATGATACAGTGGTCCGATCTTAATAGGATTTTGCAAATATATGAGGAGCATAGTAAAACTAATAAATGCCGAGTTTGGTCAAGGTATCTTGAAAAGCAAAATGTGTATTTATACAAAAACTTAACTTTCGACCGATCGTTCCTATGGCAGCTATATGATATAGTGGTCCGATCTTAATAGGATTTTGCATAATATGAGGAGCATAGTAAAACTTATAACTGCTAATAAAACTAATAAATAATAAATGCCGAGTTTGGTCATGATATTTTGAAAAACAAAATGTTTTTTCATACAACAACTTAATTTTCGACCGATCGTTCCTATGGCAGCTATATGATATCGCGGTCCGATCTTAATAGGATCTTGCATATATATGAGGAGCATAGTAATACTAATAAATGCCGAGTTTGGTCAAGATATCTTGAAAAACAAAATGTTTTTCATACAAAAACTTAATTTTCGACCGATGGTACCTATGGTAGCTATATGATATAGTGATCCGATCTTAAAAGGATTGACCATATATATCAGAAGTAAAGTAAAACTAATAAATGCTGAGTTTGGTCAAGATATCTTGAAAAACAAAATGTTTTTTCATATACCAACTTAATTTTCGACCGATCGTTCCTATAGCAGCTATATGATATAGTTGTCCGATCGTAATAGGATTTTGCATATATATGAGGAGCTTAAGAAAACCAATAAATGCCGAGTTTGGTCAAGATATCTTGAAAAACAAAATGTTTTTTCATAAAGCATCTTAGTTTTCGACCGATCGTTCCTATGTTAGCTATATGACAAAGTGTACCGCTCATAATAGGATTTTGCATTTATATAAAGAGCTTAGTAAAACAAATAAATGCCGAGTTTGGTCAAGATATCTTGATAAACAAAATGTTTTTTCATACAAAAACTTAATTTTCCACCGATCGTTCCTATAGCAGCTATATGATATAGAGGTCCGATCTTAAAAGGATTTTGAATATATATGAGGAGCATAGTAAAACTAGTAAATGCCGAATTTGGTCAACATATGTTCATAAACAAAATGTTTTTCATACAAAAACTTCATTTTCGACCTATCGTTCTACGGCATATTATATTAAATAGTTGTTTGATCTTAATAGGATTTTGCATATATATGAGGAGCATAGTAAAACTAATAAATGCCGAGGTTGTTCAAGATATATTGAAAAACAAAATGTTTTTTCATACAACAACTTAATTTCCGACCGATCGTTCCAATAGCAGCTATATAATATAGTGGTCCGATTTTAAAAGGATTGACCATATATATCAGAAGTGAAGTAAAACTAATAAATGCTGAGTTTGGTCAAGATATCTTGAAAAACAAAATGTTTTTTCATACAAAAATTTAATTTTCCACCGATCGTTCCTATGGCAGCTATATGATATAGAGGTCCGATCTTAATAGGATTTTGAATATATATGAGGAGCATAGTAAAACTAATAAATGCCGAATTTTGTCAAGATAACTTCATAAACAAAATGTTTTTCATACAAAAACTTAATTTTCGACCGATCGTTCCAATAGCAGCTATATAATATAGTGGTCCGATTTTAAAAGGATTGACCATATATATCAGAAGTGAAGTAAAACTAATAAATGCTGAGTTTTGTCAAGATATCTTGAAAAACAAAATGTTTTTTCATACAAAAATTTAATTTTCCACCGATCGTTCCTATGGCAGCTATATGATATAGAGGTCCGATCTTAATAGGATTTTGCATATATATGAGGAGCATAGTACAACTAATAAATGCCGAGTTTGGTCAAGATATCTTGAAAAACAAAATGTTTTTTCATGCAACTTAATTTTCGACCAATCGTTCCTATGGCAGCTATGTGATATCGCGGTCCGATCTTAATAGGATCTTGCATATATATGAGGAGCATAGTAATACTAATAAATGCCGAGTTTGGTCAAGATATCTTGATAAACAAAATGTTTTTCATACAAAAACTTAATTTTCGACTGATAGTACCTATGGCAGCTATATGATATAGTGGTCCGATTTTAAAAGGATTGACCATATATATCAGAAGTAACGTAAACTAATAAATGCTGAGTTTGGTCAAGATATCTTGAAAAACAAAATGTTTTTTCATACAAAAATTTAATTTTCCACCGATCGTTCCTATAGCAGCTATATGATATAGAGGTCCGATCTTAAAAGGATTTTGAATATATATGAGGAGCATAGTAAAACTAATAAATGCTAATAAAACTAATAAATAATAAATGCCGAGTTTGGTCATGATTTTTTGAAAAACAAAATGTTTTTTCATGCAACAACTTAGTTTTCGACCGATCGTTCCTATGGCAGCTATATGATATAGTGGTCTGATCTTAATAGGATTTTGCATATATATGAGGACCATAGTAAAACTAATAAATGCCGAGTTTGGTCAAGATATCTTGATAAACAAAATGTTTTTCATACAAAAACATAATTTTCGACCGATCGTTCCTATGGCAGCTATATGATATAGTCGTCCGATCTTAAAAGGATTGACCATATATATGAGAAGTAAAGTAAAACTAATAAATGCTGAGTTTGGTCAAGATATCTTGAAAAACAAAATGTTTTTTCATACAACAACTTAATTTTCGACCGATCGTTCCTATGGCAGCTTTATGATATAGTGGTCCGATCTTAATAGGATTTTGCATATATATGAGGAGCATAGTAAAACTAATAAATGCCGAGTTTGGTCAAGATATCTTAATTTCCGACCGATCGTTCCTATAGCAGCTGTATGATACAAAGGTCCGATCCTAAAAGGATTGACCATATATATGAGGAGTAAAGTAAAACTAATAAATGCCGAGTTTGGTCAAGATATCTTGAAAAACAGAATGTTTTTTCATACAAAAACTTAATTTTCGACCGATCGTTCATATGGCAGCTAAATGATATAGTAGTCCGATTTTAAAAGGATTGATCATATATATCAGAAGTAAAGTAAAACTAATAAATGCTGAGTTAGTTTGGTCAAGATATCTTGAAAAACAAAATGTTTTTTCATACAAAAATTAATTTTCCACCGATCGTTCCTATAGCAGCTATATGATATAGAGGTCCGATCTTAAAAGGATTTTGAATATATATGAGGAGCATAGTAAAACTAGTAAATGCCGAATTTGGTCAAGATATGTTCATAAACAAAATGTTTTTCATACAAAAACTTAATTTTCGACCTATCGTTCTACGGCATATTATATTAAATAGTTGTTTGATCTTAATAGGATTTTGCATATATATGAGGAGCATAGTAAAACTAATAAATGCCGAGGTTGGTCAAGATATCTTGAAAAACAAATGTTTTTTTCATACAACAACTTTATTTCCGACCGATCGTTCCAATAGCAGCTATATAATATAGTGGTCCGATTTTAAAAGGATTGACCATATATATCAGAAGTGAAGTAAAACTAATAAATGCTGAGTTTGGTCAAGATATCTTGAAAAACAAAATGTTTTTTCATACAAAAATTTATTTTCCACCGATCGTTCCCATGGCAGCTATATGATATAGAGGTCCGATCTTAATAGGATTTTGAATACATATGAGGAGCATAGTAGAACTAATAAATGCCGAATTTGGTCAAGATAACTTCATAAACAAAATGTTTTTCATACAAAAACTTAATTTTCGACCGATCGTTCTACGGCATATTATATTAAATAGTTGTTTGATCTTAATAGGATTTTAAATATATATATGAGGAGCATAGTAAACCTATTAAATGCCGAGTTTGGTCAAGATATCTTGATAAACAAAATGTTTTTTCATACAAAAACTTAATTTTCCACCGATCGTTCCTATGGCAGCTATATGATATAGTGGTCCGATCTTAATAGGATTTTGCATATATATGAGGAGCATAGTACAACTAATGAATGCCGAGTTTGGTCAAGATATCTTGAAAAACAAAATGTTTTTTCATACAACTTAATTTTCGACCAATCGTTCCTATGGCAGTTATGCGATATCGGGGTCCGATCTTAATAGGATCTTGCATATATATGAGGAGCATAGTAATACTAATAAATGCCGAGTTTGGTCAAGATATCTTGATAAACAAATTGGTTTTTATACAACAACTTAATTTTCGACCGATAGTACCTATGGCAGCTATATGATATAGTAGTCCGATCTTAAAAGGATTGACCATATATATCAGAAGTAAAGTAAAACTAATAAATGCTGAGTTAGTTTGGTCAAGATATCTTGAAAAACAAAATGTTTTTTCATACAAAAACTTAATTTCGACCGATCGTTCTACGGCATATTATATTAAATAGTTGTTTGATCTTAATAGGATTTTGAATATATATAAGGAGCATAGTAAAACCAATAAATGCCGAGTTTGGTCAAGATATCTTGATAAACAAAATGTTTTTTCATACAAAAACTTCATTTTCCACCGATCGTTCCTATGGCAGCTATATAATATAGTGGTCCGATCTTAGAAGAATTGACCATATATAAGAGAAGTAAAGTAAAACTAATAAATGCTGAGTTTGGTCAAGATATCTTGAAAAACAAAATGTTTTTTCATACAACAACTTAATTTTAGACCTATCGTTCTTATGGCAGCAATATGATATAGTGGTCCGATCTTAATAGGATTTTGCAAATATATGAGGAGTTAAGTAAAACTAATAAATGCCGAGTTTGGTCAAGATATCTTGAAAAACAAATTGGTTTTTATACAACAACTTACTTTCCGACCGATCGTTCCTATAGCAGCTATATGATACAGTGGTCCGATATTAATAGGATTTTGCAAATATATGAGGAGCATAGTAAAACTAATAAATGCCGAGTTTGGTCAAGGTATCTTGAAAAGCAAAATGTGTTTTTATACAACAACTTAACTTTAGACCGATCGTTCCTATGGCAGCTATATGATATAGTGGTCCGATCTTAATAGGATTTTGCATATATATGAGGAGCATAGTAAAACTAATAAATGCCGAGTTTGGTCAAGATATCTTAATTTCCGACCGATCGTTCCTATAGCAGCTGTATGATACAAAGGTCCGATCCTAAAAGGATTGACCATATATATGAGGAGTAAAGTAAAACTAATAAATGCCGAGTTTGGTCAAGATATCTTGAAAATCAAATTGGTTTTTATACAACAACTTACTTTCCGACCGATCGTTCCTATAACAGCTATATGATACAGTGGTCCGATCTTAATAGGATTTGCATATATATGAGGAGCCTAGTAAAACTAATAAATGCCGAGTTTGGTCAAGATATCTTAATTTCCGACCGATCGTTCCTATAGCAGCTGTATGATACAAAGGTCCGATCCTAAAAGGATTGACCATATATATGAGAAGTAAAGTAAAACTAATAAATGCTGAGTTTGGTCAAGATATCTTGAAAAACAAAATGTTTTTCATACAACAACTTAATTTTCGACCGATCGTTCCTATGGCAGCTTTATGATATAGTGGTCCGATCTTAATAGGATTTTGCAATATATGAGGAGCATAGTAAAACTAATAAATGCCGAGTTTGGTCAAGATATCTTAATTTCCGACCGATCGTTCCTATAGCAGCTGTATGATACAAAGGTCCGATCCTAAAAGGATTGACCACATATATGAGGAGTAAAGTAGAACTAATAAATGCCGAGTTTGGTCAAGATATCTTGAAAAACAGAATGTTTTTCATACAAAAACTTAATTTTCGACCGATCGTTCCTATGGCAGCTATATGATATAGTGGTCCGATCTTAATAGGATTTTGCATATATATGAGGAGCATAGTAAAACTAATAAATGCCGAGTTTGGTCAAGATATCTTGAAAAACAAATTGGTTTTTATACAACAACTTACTTTCCGACCGCTCGTTCCTATAGCAGCTATATGATACAGTGGTCCGATATTAATAGGATTTTGCAAATATATGAGGAGCATAGTAAAACTAATAAATGCCGAGCTTCGTCAAGGTATCTTGAAAAGCAAAATGTGTTTTTATACAAAAACTTAACTTTCGACCGATCGTTCCTATGGCAGCTATATGATATAGTGGTCCGATCTTAATAAGATTTTGCATAATTATGAGGAGCATAGTAAACTTATAAATGCTAATAAAGCTAATAAATAAAAATGCCGAGTTTGCTCATGATATTTTGAAAAACAAAATGTTTTCATACAACTTAATTTTCGACCGATCGTTCCTATGGCAGCTATATGATATCGCGGTCCGATCTTAATAGGATCTAACATATATATGAGGAGCATAGTAATACTAATAAATGCCGAGTTGGTCAAGATATCTTGATAAACAAAATGTTTTTCATACAAAAACTTAATTTTCGACCGATAGTACCTATGGCAGCTATATGATATAGTGGTCCGATCTTAAAAGGATTGACCATATATATCAGAAGTAAAGTAAAACTAATAAATGCTGAGTTTGGTCAAGATATCTTGAAAAACAAAATGTTTTTCATATACCAACTTAATTTTCAACCGATCGTTCCTATAGGCAGCTATATGATATAGTTGTCCGATCGTAATAGGATTTTGCATATATATGAGGAGTTTAAGAAAACCAATAAATGCCGAGTTTGGTCAAGATATCTTGAAAAACAAAATGTTTTTTCATAAAGCATCTTAATTTTCGACCGATCGTTCCTATGTTAGCTATATGACATAGTGTACCGCTCATAATAGGATTTTGCATTTATATGAAGAGCATAGTAAACTAATAAATGCCGAGTTTGGTCAAGATATCTTGATAAACAAAATGCTTTTTTCATACAAAAACTTAATTTTCTACCGATCGTTCCTATGGCAGCTATATGATATAGTGGTCCGATCTTAATAGGATTTTGCATATATATGAGGAGCATAGTAAAACTAATAAATGCCGAATTTGGTCAAGATATCTTGATAAACAAAATGTTTTTGCATACAAAAACTTAATTTTCACCGATCGTTCCTATGGCAGCTATATGATATAGTGGTCCGATTTTAAAAGGATTGACCATATATATCAAAAGTAAAGTAAAACTAATAAATGCTGAGTTTGGTCAAGATACCTTGAAAAACAAAATGTTTTTCATACAAAAATTTAATTTTCCACCGATAGTTCCTATGGCAGCTATATGATATAGAGGTCCGATCTTAAAGGATTTTGAATATATATGAGGAGCATAGTAAAACTAGTAAATGCCGAATTTGGTCAAGATATGTTCATAAACAAAATGTTTTTCATACAAAAACTTAATTTTCGACCTATCGTTCTACGGCATATTATATTAAATAGTGTTTGATCTTAATAGGATTTTGCATATATATGAGGAGCATAGTAAAACTAAAAATGCCGAGTTTGGTCAAGATATCTTGAAAAACAAATGTTTTTTTCATACAACAACTTAATTTCCGACCGATCGTTCCAATAGCAGCTATATGATATAGTGGTCCGATTTTAAAAGGATTGACCATATATATCAGAAGTGAAGTAAAACTAATAAATACCGAGTTTGGTCAAGATATCTTGATAAACAAAATGTTTTTATACAAAAACTTCATTTCCACCGATCGTTCCTATGGCAGCTATATGATATAGTGGTCCGATCTTAATAGGATTTTGCATATATATGAGGAGCATAGTACAACTAATAAATGCCGAGTTTGCTCAAGATATGTTGAAAAACAAAATGTTTTTTCATACAACTTAATTTTCGATCAATCGTTCCTATGGCAGCTATGTGATATCGCGGTCCGATCTTAATAGGATCTTGCATATATATGAGGAGCATAGTAAAACTAATAAATGCCGAGTTTGGTCAAGATATCTTGATAAACAAAATGTTTTTCATAAAACAACCTAATTTTCGACCGATCGTTCCTATGGCAGCTTTATGATATAGTGGTCCGATCTTAATAGGATTTTGCATATATATGAGGAGCATAGTAAACTAATAAATGCCGAGTTTGGTCAAGATATCTTGAAAAATAAATTGTTTTTCATACAACAACTTTCTTTCCGACCGATCGTTCCTATAGCAGCTATATGATACAGTGGTCCGATCTTAATAGGATTTTGCAAATATATGGGGAGCATAGTAAAACTAATAAATGCCGAGTTTGGTCAAGGTATCTTGAAAAGCAAAATGTGTTTTTATACAAAAACTTAACTTTCGACCGATCGTTCCTATGGCAGCTATATGATATAGTGGTCCGATCTTAATAGGATTTTGCATATATATGAGGAGCATAGTAAAACTAATAAATGCCGAGTTTGGTGAAGATATCTTGAAAAACAAAATGTTTTTTATACAACAACTTAATTTTCGACCGATCGTTCCTATGGCAGCTATATGATACAGTGGTCCGATCTTAATAGGATTTTGCAATATATGAGGAGCATAGTAAAACTAATAAATGCTGAGTTTGGTCAAGATATCTTGAAAAACAAAATGTTTTCATAAAGCATCTTAATTTTCGACCGATGTTCTTATGTTAGCTATATGATAAAGTGTACCGCTCATAATAGGATTTTGCATTTATATGAAGAGCAGAGTAAAACTAATAAATGCCGAGTTTGGTCAGATATCTTGAAAAACAAAATGTTTTTCATACAAAAATTTAATTTTCTACCGATCGTTCCTATGGCAGCTATATGATATAGAGGTCCGATCTTAATCGGATTTTGAATATATATGAGGAGCATAGTAAAACTAATAAATGCCGAATTTGGTCAAGATAACTTCATAAACAAACTGTTTTTCATACAAAAACTTAATTTTCGACCGATCGTTCTACGGCATATTATATTAAATAGTGTTCGATCTTATAGGATTTGAATATATATGAGGAGCATAGTAAAACTAATAAATGCCGAGTTTGGTCAAGATATCTTGATAAACAAAATGTTTTTCATACAAAAACTTAATTTCTACCGATCGTTCCTATGGCAGCTATATGATATAGAGGTCCGATCTTAATAGGATTTTGCATATATGAGGAGCATAGTAAAACTTATAAATGCCGAGTTTGGTCAAGATATCTTGATAAACAAAATGTTTTTGCATACAAAAACTTAATTTTCCACCGATCGTTCCTATGGCAGCTATATGATATAGTGGTCCGATCTTAATAGGATTTTGCAAATATATGAGGAGCATAGTAAAACTAATAAATGCTGAGTTTGGTCAAGATATCTTGAAAAACAAAATGTTTTTTCATAAAGCATCTTATTTTCGACCGATCGTTCCTATGTTAGCTATATGATAAAGTGTACCGCTCATAAATAGGATTTTGCATTTATATGAAGAGCAGAGTAAAACTAATAAATGCCGAGTTTGGTCAAGATATCTTGAAAAAACAAAATGTTTTTTCATACAAAAATTAATTTTCTACCGATCGTTCCTATGGCAGCTATATGATATAGAGTCCGATCTTAATAGGATTTTGCATATATATGAGGAGCATAGTAAAACTAATAAATGCCGAGTTGGTCAAGATATCTTGATAAACAAAATGTTTTGCATACAAAAACTTAATTTTCCACTGATCGTTCCTATGGCAGCTATATAATATAGTGGTCCGATCTTAATAGGATTTTGCATATATATGAGGAGCATAGTACAACTAATAAATGCCGAGCTTGGTCAAGATATCTTGAAAAACAAAATGTTTTTTCATGCAACTTAATTTTCGACAAATCGTTCCTATGGCAGCTATGTGATATCGCGGTCCGATCTTAATAGGATCTTGCATATATATGAGGAGCATAGTAATACTAATACTTGATAAACAAAATGTTTTGCATACAAAAACTTAATTTTCCACCGATCGTTCCCATGGCAGCTATATGACATAGTGGTCCGATCTTAATGGGATTTTGCATATATATGAGGAGCATAGTACAACTAATAAATGCCGAGTTTGGTCAAGATATCTTGAAAAACAAAATGTTTTTTCATACAACTTAATTTCCGACCGATCGTTCCAATAGCAGCTATATGATATAGTGGTCCGATTTTAAAAGGATTGACCATATATATCAGAAGTGAAGTAAAACTAATAAATACCGAGTTTGGTCAAGATATCTTGATAAACAAAATGTTTTTTCATACAAAAATTCATTTCCACCGATCGTTCCTATGGCAGCTATATGATATAGTGGTCCGATCTTAATAGGATTTTGCATATATATGAGGAGCATAGTACAACTAATAAATGCCGAGTTTGCTCAAGATATGTTGAAAAACAAAATGTTTTTCATACAACTTAATTTTCGACCAATCGTTCCTATGGCAGCTATGTGATATCGCGGTCCGATCTTAATAGGATCTTGCATATATATGAGGAGCATAGTAAAACTAATAAATGCCGAGTTTGGTCAAGATATCTTGATAAACAAAATGTTTTTAATACAAAAACATAATTTTCGACCGATCGTTCCTATGGCAGCTATGATATAGTGGTCCGATCTTAAAAGGATTGACCATATATATCAGAAGTAAAGTAAAACTAATAAATGCTGAGTTTGGTCAAGATATCTTGAAAAACAAAATGTTTTTTCATATACCAACTTAATTTTCAACCGATCGTTCCTATAGCAGCTATATGATATAGTTGTCCGATCGTAATAGGATTTTGCATATATATGAGGAGTTTAAGAAAACCAATAAATGCCGAGTTTGGTCAAGATATCTTGAAAAACAAAATGTTTTTTCATAAAGCATCTTAATTTTCGACCGATCGTTCCTATGTTAGCTATATGACAAAGTGTACCGCTCATAATAGGATTTTGCATTTATATGAAGAGCATAGTAAAACTAATAAATGCCGAGTTTGGTCAAGATATCTTGAAAAACAAAATGTTTTTTCATACAAAAATTTAATTTTCTACCGATCGTTCCTATGGCACCTATATGATATAGAGGTCCGATCTTAATCGGATTTTGAATATATATGAGGAGCATAGTAAAACTAATAAATGCCGAATTTGGTCAAGATAACTTCATAAACAAACTGTTTTTCATACAAAAACTTAATTTTCGACCGATCGTTCTACGGCATATTATATTAAATAGTTGTTCGATCTTAATAGGATTTTGAATATATATGAGGAGCATAGTAAAACTAATAAATGCCGAGTTTGGTCAAGATATCTTGATAAACAAAATGTTTTTCATACAAAAACTTAATTTTCTACCGATCGTTCCTATGGCAGCTATATGATATAGAGGTCCGATCTTAATAGGATTTTGCATATATATGAGGAGCATAGTAAAACTTATAAATGCCGAGTTTGGTCAAGATATCTTGATAAACAAAATGTTTTTGCATACAAAAACTTAATTTTCCACCGATCGTTCCTATGGCAGCTATATGATATAGTGGTCCGATCTTAATAGGATTTTGCAATATATGAGGAGCATAGTAAAACTAATAAATGCTGAGTTTGGTCAAGATATCTTGAAAAACAAAATGTTTTTTCATAAAGCATCTTAATTTTCGACCGATCGTTCCTATGTTAGCTATATGATAAAGTGTACCGCTCATAATAGGATTTTGCATTTATATGAAGAGCAGAGTAAAACTAATAAATGCCGAGTTTGGTCAAGATATCTTGAAAAACAAAATGTTTTTTCATACAAAAATTTAATTTTCTACCGATCGTTCCTATGGCAGCTATATGATATAGAGGTCCGATCTTAATAGGATTTTGCATATATATGAGGAGCATAGTAAAACTAATAAATGCCGAGTTTGGTCAAGATATCTTGATAAACAAAATGTTTTTGCATACAAAAACTTAATTTTCCACTGATCGTTCCTATGGCAGCTATATAATATAGTGGTCCGATCTTAATAGGATTTTGCATATATATGAGGAGCATAGTACAACTAATAAATGCCGAGCTTGGTCAAGATATCTTGAAAAACAAAATGTTTTTCATGCAACTTAATTTTCGACAAATCGTTCCTATGGCAGCTATGTGATATCGCGGTCCGATCTTAATAGGATCTTGCATATATATGAGGAGCATAGTAATACTAATACTTGATAAACAAAATGTTTTTGCATACAAAAACTTAATTTTCCACCGATCGTTCCCATGGCAGCTATATGACATAGTGGTCCGATCTTAATGGATTTTGCATATATATGAGGAGCATAGTACAACTAATAAATGCCGAGTTTGGTCAAGATATCTTGAAAAACAAAATGTTTTTCATACAACTTAATTTCCGACCGATCGTTCCAATAGCAGCTATATGATATAGTGGTCCGATTTTAAAAGGATTGACCATATATATCAGAAGTGAAGTAAAACTAATAAATACCGAGTTTGGTCAAGATATCTTGATAAACAAAATGTTTTTTCATACAAAAACTTCATTTTCCACCGATCGTTCCTATGGCAGCTATATGATATAGTGGTCCGATCTTAATAGGATTTTGCATATATATGAGGAGCATAGTACAACTAATAAATGCCGAGTTTGCTCAAGATATGTTGAAAAACAAAATGTTTTTCATACAACTTAATTTTCGACCAATCGTTCCTATGGCAGCTATGTGATATCGCGGTCCGATCTTAATAGGATCTTGCATATATATGAGGAGCATAGTAAAACTAATAAATGCCGAGTTTGGTCAAGATATCTTGATAAACAAAATGTTTTTAATACAAAAACATAATTTTCGACCGATCGTTCCTATGGCAGCTATATGATATAGTGGTCCGATCTTAAAAGGATTGACCATATATATCAGAAGTAAAGTAAAACTAATAAATGCTGAGTTTGGTCAAGATATCTTGAAAAACAAAATGTTTTTTCATATACCAACTTAATTTCAACCGATCGTTCCTATAGCAGCTATATGATATAGTTGTCCGATCGTAATAGGATTTTGCATATATATGAGGAGTTTAAGAAAACCAATAAATGCCGAGTTTGGTCAAGATATCTTGAAAAACAAAATGTTTTTTCATAAGCATCTTAATTTTCGACCGATCGTTCCTATGTTAGCTATATGACAAAGTGTACCGCTCATAATAGGATTTTGCATTTATATGAAGAGCATAGTAAAACTAATAAATGCCGAGTTTGGTCAAGATATCTTGATAAACAAAATGCTTTTTCATACAAAAACTTAATTTTCTACCGATCGTTCCTATGGCAGCTATATGATATAGTGGTCCGATCTTAATAGGATTTTGCATATATATGAGGAGCATAGTAAAACTAATAAATGCCGAATTTGGTCAAGATATCTTGATAAACAAAATGTTTTGCATACAAAAACTTAATTTCCACCGATCGTTCCTATGGCAGCTATATGATATAGTGGTCCGATTTTAAAGGATTGACCATATATATCAAAAGTAAAGTAAAACTAATAAATGCTGAGTTTGGTCAAGATACCTTGAAAAACAAAATGTTTTTTCATACAAAAATTTAATTTTCCACCGATCGTTCCTATGGCAGCTATATGATATAGAGGTCCGATCTTAAAAGGATTTTGAATATATATGAGGAGCATAGTAAAACTAGTAAATGCCGAATTTGGTCAAGATATGTTCATAAACAAAATGTTTTTCAAACAAAAACTTAATTTTCGACCTATCGTTCTACGGCATATTATATTAAATAGTGTTTGATCTTAATAGGATTTTGCATATATATGAGGAGCATAGTAAAACTAATAAATGCCGAGTTTGGTCAAGATATCTTGAAAAACAAAATGTTTTTTTCATACAACAACTTAATTTCCGACCGATCGTTCCAATAGCAGCTATATGATATAGTGGTCCGATTTAAAAGGATTGACCATATATATCAGAAGTGAAGTAAAACTAATAAATACCGAGTTTGGTCAAGATATCTTGATAAACAAAATGTTTTTTCATACAAAAACTTCATTTTCCACCGATCGTTCCTATGGCAGCTATATGATATAGTGGTCCGATCTTAATAGGATTTTGCATATATATGAGGAGCATAGTAAACTAATAAATGCCGAGTTTGCTCAAGATATGTTGAAAACAAAATGTTTTTTCATACAACTTAATTTTCGGCCAATCGTTCCTATGGCAGCTATGTGATATCGCGGTCCGATCTTAATAGGATCTTGCATATATATGAGGAGCATAGTAAAACTAATAAATGCCGAGTTTGGTCAAGATATCTTGATAAACAAAATGTTTTTAATACAAAAACATAATTTTCGACCGATCGTTCCTATGGCAGCTATATGATATTGTCGTCCGATCTTAAAAGGATTGACCATATATATGAGAAGTAAAGTAAAGCTAATAAATGCTGAGTGTGGTCAAGATATCTTGAAAAACAAAATGTTTTTTCATAAAACAACCTAATTTTCGACCGATCGTTCCTATGGCAGCTTTATGATATAGTGGTCCGATCTTAATAGGATTTTGCATATATATGAGGAGCATAGTAAAACTAATAAATGCCGAGTTTGGTCAAGATATCTTGAAAAATAAATTGGTTTTTCATACAACAACTTTCTGTCCGACCGATCGTTCCTATAGCAGCTATATGATACAGTGGTCCGATCTTAATAGGATTTTGCAAATATATGGGGAGCATAGTAAAACTAATAAATGCCGAGTTTGGTCAAGGTATCTTGAAAAGCAAAATGTGTTTTTATACAAAAACTTAACTTTCGACCGATCGTTCCTATGGCAGCTATATGATATAGTGGTCCGATCTTAATAGGATTTTGCATATATATGAGGAGCATAGTAAAACTAATAAATGCCGAGTTTGGTGAAGATATCTTGAAAAACAAAATTTTTTTTATACAACAACTTAATTTTCGACCGATCGTTCCTATGGCAGCTATATGATACAGTGGTCCGATCTTAATAGGATTTTGCAAATATATGAGGAGCATAGTAAAACTAATAAATGCTGAGTTTGGTCAAGATATCTTGAAAAACAAAATGTGTTTTCATAAAGCATCTTAATTTTCGACCGATTGTTTTATGTTAGCTATATGATAAAGTGTACCGCTCATAATAGGATTTTGCATTTATATGAAGAGCAGAGTAAAACTAATAAATGCCGAGTTTGGTCAAGATATCTTGAAAAACAAAATGTTTTTTCATACAAAAATTTAATTTTCTACCGATCGTTCCTATGGCAGCTATATGATATAGAGGTCCGATCTTAATCGGATTTTGAATATATATGAGGAGCATAGTAAAACTAATAAATGCCGAATTTGGTCAAGATAACTTCATAAACAAAACTGTTTTTTCATACAAAAACTTAATTTTCGACCGATCGTTCTACGGCATATTATATTAAATAGTTGTTCGATCTTAATAGGATTTTGAATATATATGAGGAGCATAGTAAAACTAATAAATGCCGAGTTTGGTCAAGATATCTTGATAAACAAAATGTTTTTTCATACAAAAACTTAATTTTCTACCGATCGTTCCTATGGCAGCTATATGATATAGAGGTCCGATCTTAATAGGATTTTGCATATATATGAGGAGCATAGTAAAACTAATAAATGCCGAGTTTGGTCAAGATATCTTGATAAACAAAATGTTTTTGCATACAAAAACTTATTTTCCACCGATCGTTCCTATGGCAGCTATATGATATAGTGGTCCGATCTTAATAGGATTTTGCAAATATATGAGGAGCATAGTAAAACTAATAAATGCTGAGTTTGGTCAAGATATCTTGAAAAACAAAATGTTTTTCATAAAGCATCTTAATTTTCGACCGATCGTTCCTATGTTAGCTATATGATAAAGTGTACCGCTCATAATAGGATTTTGCATTATATGAAGAGCAGAGTAAAACTAATAAATGCCGAGTTTGGTCAAGATATCTTGAAAAACAAAATGTTTTTTCATACAAAAATTTAATTTTCTACCGATCGTTCCTATGGCAGCTATATGATATAGAGGTCCGATCTTAATAGGATTTTGCATATATATGAGGAGCATAGTAAAACTAATAAATGCCGAGTTTGGTCAAGATATCTTGATAAACAAAATGTTTTTGCATACAAAAACTTAATTTTCCACCGATCGTTCCTATGGCAGCTATATAATATAGTGGTCCGATCTTAATAGGATTTTGCATATATATGAGGAGCATAGTACAACTAATAAATGCCGAGCTTGGTCAAGATATCTTGAAAAACAAAATGTTTTTTCATGCAACTTAATTTTCGACAAATCGTTCCTATGGCAGCTATGTGATATCGCGGTCCGATCTTAATAGGATCTTGCATATATATGAGGAGCATAGTAATACTAATAAATGCCGAGTTTGGTCAAGATATCTTGATAAACAAAATGTTTTTCATACAAAAACTTAATTTTCCACCGATCGTTCCTATGGCAGCTATATGATATAGTGGTCCGATCTTAATAGGATTTTGCAAATATATGAGGAGCATAGGAAAACTAATAAATGCTGAGTTTGGTCAAGATATCTTGAAAAACAAAATGTTTTTTCATAAAGCATCTTAATTTTCGACCGATCGTTCCTATGTTAGCTATATGATAAAGTGTACCGCTCATAATAGGATTTTGCATTTATATGAAGAGCAGAGTAAAACTAATAAATGCCGAGTTTGGTCAAGATATCTTGAAAAACAAAATGTTTTTCATACAAAAATTTAATTTTCTACCGATCGTTCCTATGGCAGCTATATGATATAGAGGTCCGATCTTAATAGGATTTTGAATATATATGAGGAGCATAGTAAAACTAATAAATGCCGAATTTGGTCAAGATAACTTCATAAACAAACTGTTTTTCATACAAAAACTTAATTTTCGACCGATCGTTCTACGGCATATTATATTAAATAGTTGTTTGATCTTAATAGGATTTTGAATATATATGAGGAGCATAGTAAAACTAATAAATGCCGAGTTTGGTCAAGATATCTTGATAAACAAAATGTTTTTTCATACAAAAACTTAATTTTCCACCGATCGTTCCTATGGCAGCTATATGATATAGTGGTCCGATCTTAATAGGATTTTGCATATATATGAGGAGCATAGTACAACTAATAAATGCCGAGCTTGGTCAAGATATCTTGAAAAACAAAATGTTTTTTCATACAACTTAATTTTCGACCAATCGTTCCTATGGCAGCTATGTGATATCGCGGTCCGATCTTAATAGGATCTTGCATATATATGAGGAGCATAGTAAAACTAATAAATGCTGAGTTTGGTCAAGATATCTTGATAAACAAAATGTTTTTCATACAAAAACATAATTTTCAACCGATCGTTCCTATGACAGCTATATGAAATAGTCGTCCGATCTTAAAGGATTGACCATATGTATGAGAAGTAAAGTAAAGCTAATAAATGCAGATTTGGTCAAGATATCTTGAAAAACAAAATGTTTTTTCATACAACAACCTAATTTTCGACCGATCGTTCCTATGGCAGCTTTATGATATAGTGGTCCGATCTTAATAGGATTTTGCATATATATGAGGAGCATAGTAAAACTAATAAATGCCGAGTTTGGTCAAGATATCTTAATTTCCGACCGATCGTTCCTATAGCAGCTGTATGATACAAAGGTCCGATCCTAAAAGGATTGACCATATATATGAGGAGTAAAGTAAAACTAATAAATGCCGAGTTTGGTCAAGATATCTTGAAAAACAAATTGGTTTTTCATACAACAACTTACTTTCCGACCGATCGTTCCTATAGCAGCTATATGATACAGTGGTCCGATCTTAATAGGATTTTGCATTTATATGAAGAGCATAGTAAAACTAATAAATTCCGAGTTTGGTCAAGGTATCTTGAAAAGCAAAATGTGTTTTTATACAAAAACTTAACTTTCGACCGATCGTTCCTATGGCAGCTATATGATATAGTGGTCCGATCTTAATAGGATTTTGCATATATATGAGGAGCATAGTAAAACTAATAAATGCCGAGTTTGGTCAAAATATCTTAAAAAACAAATTGGTTTTTCATACAACTTAATTTTCGACCAATCGTTCCTATGGCAGCTATGTGATATCGCGGTCCGATCTTAATAGGATCTTGCATATATATGAGGAGCATAGTAATACTAATAAATGCCGAGTTTGGTCAAGATATCTTGATAAACAAAATGTTTTTCATACAAAAACTTAATTTTCGACCGATAGTACCTATGGCAGCTATATGATATAGTGGTCCGATTTTAAAAGGATTGATCATATATATCAGAAGTAAAGTAAAACTAATAAATGCTGAGTTTGGTCAAGATATCTTACAAAACAGAATGTTTTTTCATACAAAAACTTACTTTCGACCGATCGTTCCTATAGCAGCTATATGATACAGTGGTCCGATCTTAATAGGATTTTGAATATATATGAGGAGCATAGTAAAACTAGTAAATGCCGAATTTGGTCATGATATGTTCATAAACAAAATGTTTTTCATACAAAAACTTAATTTTCGACCTATCGTTCTACGGCATATTATATGAATAGTTGTTTTATCTTAATAGGATTTTGCATATATATGAGGAGCATAGTAAAACTAATAAATGCCGTGTTTGGTCAAGATATCTTGATAAACAAATTGTTTTTTCATACAAAAACTTAATTTTCCACCGATCGTTCCTATGGCAGCTATGATATAGTTGTCCGATCTTAATAGGATTTTGCATATATATGAGGAGCATAGTACAACTAATAAATGCCGAGTTTGGTCAAGATATCTTGAAAAGCAAATATTTTTTTCATACAAAACTTACTTTCCGACCGATCGTTCCTATAGCAGCTATATGATACAGTGGTCCGATCTTAATAGGATTTTGAATATATATGAGGAGCATAGTAAAACTAGTAAATGCCGAATTGGTCATGATATGTTCATAAACAAAATGTTTTTCATACAAAAACTTAATTTTCGACCTATCGTTCTACGGCATATTATATGAAATAGTTGTTTATCTTAATAGGATTTTGCATATATATGAGGAGCATAGTAAAACTAATAAATGCCGTGTTTGGTCAAGATATCTTGATAAACAAATTGTTTTTTCATACAAAAACTTAATTTTCCACCGATCGTTCCTATGGCAGCTATATGATATAGTGGTCCGATCTTAATAGGATTTTGCATATATGAGGAGCATAGTACAACTAATAAATGCCGAGTTTGGTCAAGATATCTTGAAAAACAAAATATTTTTTCATACAACTTAATTTTCGACCAATCGTTCCTATGGTAGCTATGTGATATCGCGGTCTGATCTTAATAGGATCTTGCATATATATGAGGAGCATAGTAATACTAATAAATGCCGAGTTTGGTCTAGATATCTTGATAAACAAAATGTTTTTCATACAAAAACTTAATTTTCGACCGATAGTACCTATGGCAGCTATATGATATAGTGGTCCGATCTTAAAAGGATTGACCATATATATCAGAAGTAAAGTAAAACTAATAAATGCTGAGTTTGGTCAAGATATCTTGAAAAACAAAATGTTTTTTCATACAAAAATTAATTTTCCACCGATCGTTCCTATGGCAGGTATATGATATAGAGGTCCGATCTTAATAGGATTTTGAATATATATAAGGAGCATAGTAAAACTAATAAATGCCGAGTTTGGTCAAGATATCTTAATTTCCGACCGATCGTTCCTATAGCAGCTGTATGATACAAAGGTCCGATCCTAAAAGGATTGACCATATATATGAGGAGTAAAGTAAAACTAATAAATGCCGAGTTTGGTCAAGATATCTTGAAAAGCAAAATGTGTTTTTATACAAAAACTTAACTTTCGACCGATCGTTCCTATGGCAGCTATATGATATAGTGGTCCGATCTTAATAGGATTTTGCATATATATGAGGAGCATAGTAAAACTAATAAATGCCGAGTTTGGTCAAGATATCTTAAAAAACAAATTGGTTTTTCATACAACTTAATTTTCGACCAATCGTTCCTATGGCAGCTATGTGATATCGCGGTCCGATCTTAATAGGATCTTGCATATATATGAGGAGCAGAGTAATACTAATAAATGCCGAGTTTGGTCAAGATATCTTGATAAACAAAATGTTTTTCATACAAAAACTTAATTTTCGACCGATAGTACCTATGGCAGCTATATGATATAGTGGTCCGATTTTAAAAGGATTGACCATATATATCAGAAGTAAAGTAAAACTAATAAATGCCGAGTTTGGTCAAGATATCTTAAAAAACAGAATGTTTTTTCATACAAAAACTTACTTTCCGACCGATCGTTCCTATAGCAGCTATATGATACAGTGGTCCGATCTTAATAGGATTTTGCATATATATGAGGAGCATAGTAATACTAATAATGCCGAGTTTGGTCAAGATGTCTTGATAAACAAAATGTTTTATACAAAAACTTAATTTTCGACCGATAGTACCTATGGCAGCTATATGATATAGTGGTCCGATCTTAATAGGATCTTGCATATATATGAGGAGCATAGTAAAACTAATAAATGCTGAGTTTGGTCAAGATATCTTGAAAAACAAAATGTTTTTTCATATACCAACTTAATTTTCGAACGATCGTTCCTATAGCAGCTATATGATATAGTGGTCCGATCGTAATAGGATTTTGCATATATATGAGGAGCTTAAGAAAACCATAAATGCCAAGTTTGGTCAAGATATCTTGAAAAACAAAATGTTTTTCATAAAGCATCTTAATTTTCGACTGATCGTTCCTATGTTAGCTATATGATAAACTGTACCGCTCATAATAGGATTTTGCATTTATATGAAGAGCAGAGTAAAACTAATAAATGCCGAGTTTGGTCAAGATATCTTGATAAACAAAATGTATTTGCATGCAAAAACTTAATTTTCCACCGATCGTTCCTATGGCAGCTATATGATATAGTGGTCCGATCTTAATAGGATTTTGCATATATATGAGGAGCATAGAACAACTAATAAATGCCGAGTTTGGTCAAGATATCTTGATAAACAAAATGTTTTCATACAAAAACTTAATTTTCGACCGATAGTACCTATGGCAGCTATATGATATAGTGGTCCGATCTTAATAGGATTTTGCATATATATGAGGAGCATAGTACAACTAATAAATGCCGAGTTTGGTCAAGATATCTTGAAAAACAAAATGTTTTTTCATACAACTTAATTTTCGACCAATCGTTCCTATGGCAGCTATATGATATAGTGGTCCGATCTTAATAGGATTTTGCATATATATGAGGAGCATAGAACAACTAATAAATGCCGAGTTTGGTCAAGATATCTTGATAAACAAAATGTTTTTCATACAAAAACTTAATTTTCGACCGATAGTACCTATGGCAGCTATATGATATAGTGGTCCGATCTTAATAGGATTTTGAATATATATGAGGAGCATAGTAAAACTAGTAAATGCCGAATTTGGTCAAGATATGTTCATAAACAAAATGTTTTTCATACAAAAACTTAATTTTCGACCTATCGTTCTACGGCATATTATATGAAATAGTTTTATCTTAATAGGATTTTGCATATATATGAGGAGCATAGTAAAACTAATAAATGCCGTGTTTGGTCAAGATATCTTGATAAACAAAATGTTTTTTCATACAAAAATTAATTTTCCACCGATCGTTCCTATGGCAGCTATATGATATAGTGGTCCGATCTTAATAGGATTTTGCATATATATGAGGAGCATAGTACAACTAATAAATGCCGAGTTTGGTCAAGATATCTTGAAAAACAAAATGTTTTTTCATACAACTTAATTTTCGACCAATCGTTCCTATGGCAGCTATGTGATATCGCGGTCCGATCTTAATAGGATCTTGCATATATATGAGGAGCATAGTAATACTAATAAATGCCGAGTTTGGTCAAGATATCTTGATAAACAAAATGTTTTTCATACAAAAACTTAATTTTCGACCGATAGTACCTATGGCAGCTATATGATATAGTGGTCCGATTTTAAAAGGATTGACCATATATATCAGAAATAAAGTAAAACTAATAAATGCTGAGTTTGGTCAAGATATCTTGAAAAACAAAATGTTTTTCATACAAAAATTTAATTTTCACCGATCGTTCCTATGGCAGCTATATGATATAGAGGTCCGATCGTAATAGGATTTTGAATATATATGAGGAGCATAGTAAAACTAGTAAATGCCGAATTTGGTCAAGATATGTTCATAAACAAAATGTTTTTCATACAAAAACTTAATTTTCGACCTATCGTTCTACGGCATATTATATGAAATAGTTGTTTTATCTTAATAGGATTTTGCATATATATGAGGAGCATAGTAAAACTAATAAATGCCGTGTTTGGTCAAGATATCTTGATAAACAAAATGTTTTTTCATACAAAAACTTAATTTTCCACCGATCGTTCCTATCGCAGCTATATGATATAGCGGTCCGATCTTAATAGGATTTTGCATATATATGAGGAGCATAGTACAACTAATAAATGCCGAGTTTGGTCAAGATATCTTGAAAAACAAAATGTTTTTTCATACAACTTAATTTTCGACCAATCGTTCCTATGGCAGCTATGTGATATCGCGGTCTGATCTTAATAGGATCTTGCATATATATGAGGAGCATAGTAATACTAATAAATGCCGAGTTTGGTCAAGATATCTTGATAAACAAAATGTTTTTCATACAAAAACTTAATTTTCGACCGATAGTACCTATGGCAGCTATATGATATAGTGGTCCGATTTTAAAAGGATTGACCATATATATCAGAAGTAAAGTAAAACTAATAAATGCTGAGTTTGGTCAAGATATCTTGAAAAACAAAATGTTTTTTCATACAAAAATTAATTTTCCACCGATCGTTCCTATGGCAGCTATATGATATAGAGGTCCGATCTTAATAGGATTTTGAATATATATAAGGAGCATAGTAAAACTAGTGAATGCCGAATTTGGTTATGATATCTTCATAAACAAAATGTTTTTCATACAAAAACTTAGTTTTCGACCTATCGTTCTACGGCATATTATATTAAATAGTTGTTTGATCTTAATAGGATTTTGCATATGTATTGTATGAGGAGCATAGTAAAACTAATAAATGCCGAGTTTGGTCAAGATATCTTGAAAAACAAAATTTTTTTTCATACAACAACTTAATTTCCGACCGATCGTTACTATAGCAGCTATATGATATAGTGGTCCGATTTTAAAAGGATTGACCATATATATCAGAAGTAAAGTAAAACTAATAAATGCTGAGTTTGGTCAAGATATCTTGATAAACAAAATGTTTTTTCATGCAAAAACTTAATTTTCCACCGATCGTTCCTATGGCAGCTATATGATATAGAGGTCCGATCTTAATAGTATTTTGAATATATATGAGGAGCATAGTAAAACTAATAAATGCCGAGTTTGGTCAAGATATCTTGAAAAACAAAATGTTTTTTTCATACAACAACTTAATTTCCGACCGATCGTTCCTATAGCAGCTATATGATATAGTGGTCCGATTTTAAAAGGATTGACCATATATATCAGAAGTAAAATAAAACTAATAAATGCCGAGTTTGGTCAAGATATCTTGATAAACAAAATGTTTTTGTATACAACAACTTAATTTCCGACCGATCGTTCCTATAGCAGCTATATGATATAGTGGTCCGATTTTAAAAGGATTGACCATATATATCAGAAGTAAAATAAAACTAATAAATGCCGAATTTGGTCAAGATATCTTCATAAACAAAATGTTTTTCATACAAAAACTAAATTTTCGAACGATCGTTCTACGGCATGTTATATTAAATAGTAGTTTGATCTTAATAGGATTTTGAATATATATGAGGAGCATTGTAAAACTAATAAATGCCGAGTTTGGTCAAGATATCTTGAAAAAACAAAATGTTTTTTTCATACAACAACTTAATTTTCGACCAATCGTTCCTATGGCAGCTATGTGATATCGCGGTCCGATCTTAATAGGATCTTGCATATATATGAGGAGCATAGTAATACTAATAAATGCCGAGTTTGGTCAAGATATCTGATAAACAAAATGTTTTTCATACAAAAACTTAATTTTCGACCGATAGTACCTATGGCAGCTATATGATATAGTGGTCCGATTTTAAAAGGATTGACCATATATATCAGAAGTAAAGTAAAACTAATAAATGCTGAGTTTGGTCAAGATATCTTGAAAAACAAAATGTTTTTTCATACAAAAATTTAATTTTCCACCGATCGTTATGGCAGCTATATGATATAGAGGTCCGATCTTAATAGGATTTTGAATATATATGAGGAGCATAGTAAAATTAGTAAATGCCGAATTTGGTCAAGATATGTTCATAAACAAAATGTTTTCATACAAAAACTTAATTTTCGACCTATCGTTCTACGGCATATTATATTAAATAGTTGTTTGATCTTAATAGGATTTTGCATATATATGAGGAGCATAGTAAAACTAATAAATGCCGAGTTTGGTCAAGATATCTTGAAAAACAAAATGTTTTTTCATACAAAAACTTAGTTTTCGACCGATAGTACCTATGGCAGCTATATGATATAGTGGTCCGATTTTAAAAGGATTGACCATATATATCAGAAGTAAAGTAAAACTAATAAATGCTGAGTTTGGTCAAGATATCTTGATAAACAAAATGTTTTTTCATACAAAAACTTAATTTTCCACCGATATTTCCTATGGCAGCTATATGATATAGTGGTCCGATCTTAATAGGATTTTGCATATATATGAAGAGCATAGTACAACTAATAAATGCCGAGTTTGGTCAAGATATCTTGAAAAACAAAATGTTTTTTCATACAACTTAATTTTCGACCAATCGTTCCTATGGCAGCTATGTGATATCGCGGTCCGATCCTAATAGGATCTTGCATATATATGAGGAGCATAGTAATACTAATAAATGCCGAGTTTGGTCAAGATATCTTGATAAACAAAATGTTTTCATACAAAAACTTAATTTTCGACCGATAGTACCTATGGCAGCTATATGATATAGTGGTCCGATTTAAAAGGATTGACCATATATATCAGAAGTAAAGTAAAACTAATAAATGCTGAGTTGGTCAAGATATCTTGAAAAACAAAATGTTTTTTCATATACCAACTTAATTTTCGACCGATCGTTCCTATAGCAGCTATATGATATAGTAGTCCGATCTTAATAGGATTTTGCATATATATAAGGAGCTTAAGAAAACCAATAAATGCCGAGTTTGGTCAAGATATCTTGAAAAACAAAATGTTTTTTCATAAAGCATCTTAATTTTCGACCGATCGTTCCTATGTTAGCTATATGATAAAGTGTACCGATCATAATAGGATTTTGCATATATATGCCGTGTTTGGTCAAGATATCTTGAAAAACAAAATTTTTTTTTAATACAACAATTTAATTTCCGACCGTTCCTATAGCAGCTATCTGATATAGTGGTCCGATTTTAAAAGGATTGACCATATATATCAGACCTCCTTTATCTAATTTGTCTACCTATCAAACCCATCTTAATGCTATTAAATCTATCTCCTCCCTACTTTCTGATAGAGACCTTTTAGTAGTTCTTGGGGACTTTAATCTTCCTGTTGTCGAGTGGTCATCGCCATCAGACTCAAACTTTCTGTTGCCGTCATCGTCAAAGGAATTTATTGATGGTCTACATGAAATGTCCTTACGGCAGGTTAATCGTGTGCGCAATTCAAGAAACAGATTTCTTGATCTAATTTTCGTGTTGGATTCGTTTAACAGTGTTGTGCACAGCATCAATCCGCTTACACTTCCTGAAGACCTTTTTCATCCAACTCTGGAAATGGTCATTGATTTACCAGCCCGAGTCCCTATCAAGGAATCGGAATTAGTTGAAAGTATGCGTTGTTTCAGAAAGGCTGATTTTCATAAGCTTAATGATCTTATTCTGCAAGTCGACTGGTCCCAACTGTACAATTGTGCAGACATTGATGTTGCCTTGAAACTTTTTTATGACACCTTGTACTCGATTTTTGATGTCTGCGTTCCTCTTGATTACCCAGCGAGGCCTGATAGGCCTCCCTGGTTCTCAAAGGAACTGATGAGGTTAAAAAACGTGAAGTCGAGGTGTTATAAAAGTTTAAGAAATCGGGAAATCACTCTGATTTCTCCCGCTATGCAGTTGCCCGATCAAATTTTTCCACCCAAAATTCCATCTGCTATAAGAATTACCTTCGGCGTTGTCGCCTTGAATTTTCACATAATCCTAAGAAATTTTTTAACTTTGTCAATTCTAAACGCAAGACATCTACTTTGCCTTCTTCGGTTAAGTTTGCAGATGAGAGCGCGAGCACTGATCCAGGCATAGCCGATCTGTTCGCAAACTTTTTTCAAACTACCTACTCCTCCATTAGGTATAATAAAATCAGCCTTATCCTTATCAGTTACAGAGGTCAAACTGCATCTTTAATCCTATTATTACTGAAAGTTCGCTTCTTAGCGACCTTAATACTATCAAGCCGGTTTACTCGCCGGGCCCTGATGGTGTTCCTGCTTGCGTGCTTAGATACTGCGCTGCAGCATTATGTAAACCTGTTTTAAAACTTTTTGAATTGTCCGTAAACACTTCATCTTTTCCGACCATCTGGAAGGAATCATACATTATCCCTCTCCATAAGAAAGGGAGTAAGTCCGATGTTGAAAACTATAGAGATATTTCCAAATTATCCGCTATACCTAAAGCTTTTGAGAGAATTATAACATCTCAACTGCAGCATTTATGTAGTTCTATTATTTCACCTTCCCAGCATGGGTTCGTGAAGCGCAGATCTACAACCACTAACCTTCTTGAGTTTACTTCGTTTGTAATTGATGGGTTTAAGGAAAGAAAGCAGACTGACGTCATCTATACTGATTTCAGTAAGGCTTTCGACTCTTCATAAAATAAGTCTTCTCGGCTTCCCAGTCAATCTTTTGAACTGGATATCAGAGTATTTGCGTGACAGAACCCAAAAGGTTCTTTTCAGAAATTCATTCTCTAAACGTATTCTGGTGACTTCCGGTGTTCCTCAAGGTAGTCATCTTGGCCCGCTACTCTTTACTCTTTTCATCAATGACCTTCCCTCGATACTGTCTCACTCTCGAGTATTAATGTATGCTGATGATGTAAAATTATGCCTTGCATATAAGGATATTGCATCATGTTATCTCTTACAAGCGGACATTGATGCGTTTCAGGCTTGGTGTCTAGCCAACCTGTTAAACTTAAACTGCTCTAAGTGTAAGGTTATCACCTTCTATAGAAGCCCTCCTCAATTTGTTTCTTACATCCTTGATAGCATACCGCTTGAGCGTGTTAATAGTACTTCTAATGAAGTTAATGATCTAGGTGCCTTGATCATAAACTTAAATTCGACTCTCATGTTAATACCGTGGTCAATAAGGCCAGAATAGTTATGGGTTTCATCAAGCGATGGTCAAAGGAGTTTGACGATCCGTACACGACAAAAACACTTTATATATCTTTGGTACGACCTATTCTTGAGTAAGCCTCATGTATCTGTTCACCACAATATGCTACCCATCAGGACAGAATTGAATCCGTTCAGAAACAATTCTTGTTGTTTGCCCTTAGTGGTTTAAATTGGGATCCTCGTGTGCGGTTACCGTCATACTCCAGTAGACTTTTGATGATTAACCTTCCTTCTTTAATTAATCGTAGAACCATGCTGGGTGTAATATTTATTCATAAATTAATTACTGGTGAAATCGACTCTTCTGTGTTGATTAGCCAATAAAATTTCTCTATCCCTACTAGACTAACACGTAATTTTGTACCTTTATCGCTTCAATTTTGCTCAACTAATTATGCCTTGCATGAACCGTTCAGGGTTCTCTGTGATGACTATAACAAGCATTACAGAGTATTCTGCTCGGAAGCTTCTCTTCCTCGTATAAAGTCTTCTATTCTAAACTATTTAGCAAGAAGATAGTCCTATTTTTATTTGTAATTGTATTTGTACACGTACTCGTTGTTTGTATCGACTTTTTTTTTAATATTTTTTTTTTCTTCATATTTATTTTTCATTTCGTGTCGTACGTTATACGTCCAGGGCCCTCGGTCGGTTGGGCGGGAGGTGCAGTACGTTGAATCGGGATTCGCGTTAAAAAAAAAAAAAAAAAAAAAAAAAAATGCCGAGTTTGGTCAAGATATCTTGAAAAACAAAATGTTTTTTCATACAACTTAATTTTCGACCAATCGTTTCTATAGCAGCTATGTGATATCGCGGTCCGATCTTAATAGGATCTTGCATATATATGAGGAGCATAGTAATACTAATAAATGCCGTGCTGGTCAAGATATCTTGATAAACAAAATGTTTTTCATACAAAAACTTAATTTTCGACCGATCGTTCCTATGGTAGCTATATAATAAAGTGTTCCGTTCCTAATAGTATTTTGCATTAATATGAAGAGCATAGTAAAACTAATAAATGCCGAGTTTGGTCAAGATATCTTGATAAACAAAATGTTTTTTCATACAAAAACTTAATTTTCCACCGATCGTTCCTATGGCAGCTATATTATATAGTGGTCCCATCTTAATAGGATCTTGCATATATATGAGGAGCATAGTAAAACTAATAAATGCTGAGTTTGGTCAAGATATCTTGATAAACAAAATGTTTTTTCATACAAAAACTTAATTTTCCACCGAACGTTCCTATGGCATTTATATTATATAGTGGTCCAATCTTAAAATGATTGACCATGTATATCAGAAGTAAATTAAAACTAATAAATGCCGAGTTTGGTCAAGATATCTTGAAAAACAAAATGTTTTTTCATACAACTTAATTTCGACCAATCGTTCCTATGGCAGCTATGTGATATCGCGGAATTAGTTGAAAGTATGCGTTGTTTCAGAAAGGCTGATTTTCATAAGCTTAATGATCTTATTCTGCAAGTCGACTGGTCCCAACTGTACAATTGTGCAGACATTGATGTTGCCTTGAAACTTTTTTATGACACCTTGTACTCGATTTTTGATGTCTGCGTTCCTCTTGATTACCCAGCGAGGCCTGATAGGCCTCCCTGGTTCTCAAAGGAACTGATGAGGTTAAAAAACGTGAAGTCGAGGTGTTATAAAAAGTTTAAGAAATCGGGAAATCACTCTGATTTCTCCCGCTATGCAGTTGCCCGATCAAATTTTTCCACCCAAAATTCCATCTGCTATAAGAATTACCTTCGGCGTTGTCGCCTTGAATTTTCACATAATCCTAAGAAATTTTTTAACTTTGTCAATTCTAAACGCAAGACATCTACTTTGCCTTCTTCGGTTAAGTTTGCAGATGAGAGCGCGAGCACTGATCCAGGCATAGCCGATCTGTTCGCAAACTTTTTTCAAACTACCTACTCCTCCATTAGGTATAATAAAAATCAGCCTTATCCTTATCAGTTACAGAGGTCAAACTGCATCTTTAATCCTATTATTACTGAAAGTTCGCTTCTTAGCGACCTTAATACTATCAAGCCGGTTTACTCGCCGGGCCCTGATGGTGTTCCTGCTTGCGTGCTTAGATACTGCGCTGCAGCATTATGTAAACCTGTTTTAAAACTTTTTGAATTGTCCGTAAACACTTCATCTTTTCCGACCATCTGGAAGGAATCATACATTATCCCTCTCCATAAGAAAGGGAGTAAGTCCGATGTTGAAAACTATAGAGATATTTCCAAATTATCCGCTATACCTAAAGCTTTTGAGAGAATTATAACATCTCAACTGCAGCATTTATGTAGTTCTATTATTTCACCTTCCCAGCATGGGTTCGTGAAGCGCAGATCTACAACCACTAACCTTCTTGAGTTTACTTCGTTTGTAATTGATGGGTTTAAGGAAAGAAAGCAGACTGACGTCATCTATACTGATTTCAGTAAGGCTTTCGACTCTTCATAAAATAAGTCTTCTCGGCTTCCCAGTCAATCTTTTGAACTGGATATCAGAGTATTTGCGTGACAGAACCCAAAAGGTTCTTTTCAGAAATTCATTCTCTAAACGTATTCTGGTGACTTCCGGTGTTCCTCAAGGTAGTCATCTTGGCCCGCTACTCTTTACTCTTTTCATCAATGACCTTCCCTCGATACTGTCTCACTCTCGAGTATTAATGTATGCTGATGATGTAAAATTATGCCTTGCATATAAGGATATTGCATCATGTTATCTCTTACAAGCGGACATTGATGCGTTTCAGGCTTGGTGTCTAGCCAACCTGTTAAACTTAAACTGCTCTAAATGTAAGGTTATCACCTTCTATAGAAGCCCTCCTCAATTTGTTTCTTACATCCTTGATAGCATACCGCTTGAGCGTGTTAATAGTACTTCTAATGAAGTTAATGATCTAGGTGCCTTGATCATAAACTTATGACTCTCATGTTAATACCGTGGTCAATAAGGCCAGAATAGTTATGGGTTTCATCAAGCGATGGTCAAAGGAGTTTGACGATCCGTACACGACAAAAACACTTTATATATCTTTGGTACGACCTATTCTTGAGTAAGCCTCATGTATCTGTTCACCACAATATGCTACCCATCAGGACAGAATTGAATCCGTTCAGAAACAATTCTTGTTGTTTGCCCTTAGTGGTTTAAATTGGGATCCTCGTGTGCGGTTACCGTCATACTCCAGTAGACTTTTGATGATTAACCTTCCTTCTTTAATTAATCGTAGAACCATGCTGGGTGTAATATTTATTCATAAATTAATTACTGGTGAAATCGACTCTTCTGTGTTGATTAGCCAATAAAATTTCTCTATCCCTACTAGACTAACACGTAATTTTGTACCTTATCGCTTCAATTTTGCTCAACTAATTATGCCTTGCATGAACCGTTCAGGGTTCTCTGTGATGACTATAACAAGCATTACAGAGTATTCTGCTCGGAAGCTTCTCTTCCTCGTATAAAGTCTTCTATTCTAAACTATTTAGCAAGAAGATAGTCCTATTTTTATTGTAATTGTATTTGTACACGTACTCGTTGTTTGTATCGACTTTTTTTTAATATTTTTTTTTTCTTCATATTTATTTTTCATTTCGTGTCGTACGTTATACGTCCAGGGCCCTCGGTCGGTTGGGCGGGAGGTGCAGTACGTTGAATCGGGATTCGCGTTAAAAAAAAAAAAAAAAAAAAAAAAAAATGCCGAGTTTGGTCAAGATATCTTGAAAAACAAAATGTTTTTTCATACAACTTAATTTTCGACCAATCGTTTCTATAGCAGCTATGTGATATCGCGGTCCGATCTTAATAGGATCTTGCATATATATGAGGAGCATAGTAATACTAATAAATGCCGTGCTTGGTCAAGATATCTTGATAAACAAAATGTTTTTTCATACAAAAACTTAATTTTCGACCGATCGTTCCTATGGTAGCTATATAATAAAGTGTTCCGTTCCTAATAGTATTTTGCATTTATATGAAGAGCATAGTAAAACTAATAAATGCCGAGTTTGGTCAAGATATCTTGATAAACAAAATGTTTTTTCATACAAAAAACTTAATTTTCCACCGATCGTTCCTATGGCAGCTATATTATATAGTGGTCCCATCTTAATAGGATCTTGCATATATATGAGGAGCATAGTAAAACTAATAAATGCTGAGTTTGGTCAAGATATCTTGATAAACAAAATGTTTTTTCATACAAAAACTTAATTTTCCACCGAACGTTCCTATGGCATTTATATTATATAGTGGTCCAATCTTAAAATGATTGACCATGTATATCAGAAGTAAATTAAAACTAATAAATGCCGAGTTTGGTCAAGATATCTTGAAAAACAAAATGTTTTTTCATACAACTTAATTTTCGACCAATCGTTCCTATGGCAGCTATGTGATATCGCGGTCCGATCTAATAGGATTTTGCATATATATGAGGAGCATAGAAATACTAATAAATGCCGTGTTTGGTCAAGATATCTTGATAAACAAAATGTTTTTCATACAAAAACTTAATTTCCACCGAACGTTCCTATGGCGGCTATATAATATAGTGGTGCGATCTTAAAAGAATTTTTCATGCATATGATCCCCCTATGGCAGCTATATGATATAGTAGTCTGATCTTAATATGATTTTGCCTTTATATAAGTAAAACTAATAAATGCCGAGCTTGGTGAAGATATCTTGAAAAACAGAATGTTTTTTCATACAAAAACTTAATTTTCCACCGAACGTTCCTATGGCAGCTATACAATATAGTGGTCCGATCTTAAATGAATATTTCATGCATATGATCGCTCCTATAGAAGGTATATAATATAGTAGTCCGATCTTAATATGATTTTGCGTTTATATAAGGAGCATAGTAAAACTAATAAATGCCGAGCTTGGTGAAGATATCTTGAAAAACAGAATGTTTTTTCATACAAAAACTTAATTTTCGACCGATCGTTCCTATGGCAGCTATATGGTATAGTGGTCCGATCTTAATAGGATTTTGCATAAATATGAGGAGCATAGTAAAACTAATAAATGCTAATAAAACTAATAAATTATATATGCCGAGCTTGGTCATGATATCTTGATAAACAAAATGTTTTTTCATACAAAAACTTAATTTTCCGCCGAACGTTCCTATGGCAGCTATAAAATATAGTGGTCCGATCTTAAAAGAATTTTTCATGCATATGATCCCCTTATGGCAGCTATATGATATAGTAGTCTGATCTTAATATGATTTTGCCTTTATATAAGTAAAACTATTAAATGCCGAGCTTGGTGAGATGTCTTGAAAAACAAAATGTTTTTTCATAAAGCATCTTAATTTTCGACCGATCGTTCCTATGTTAGCTATATGATAAAGTGTACCGATCATAATAGGATTTTGCATTTATATGAAGAGCATAGTAAAACTAATAAACGCCGAGTTTGATCAAGATATCTTGATAAACAAAATGTTTTTTCATACAAAAACTTAATTTTCCACCGATCGTTCCTATGGCAGCTATATTATATAGTGGTCCCATCTTAATAGGATTTTGCGTTTATATAAGGAGTATAGTAAAACTAATAAATGCCGAGCTTGGTGAAGATATCTTGCAAAACAGAATGTTTTTTCATACAAAAACTTAATTTTCGACCGATCGTTCCTATGGCAGCTATATGATATAGTGGTCCGATCTTAAAAGGATCGACCATATATATGAGGAGTACAGTAAAACTAATAGATGCCGAGTTTGGTCAAGATATCATGAAAAACAAATGTTTTTTTCATACAACAACTTAGTTTTCGACCGATCGTTCCAATGGCATATATGATATATTGGTCCGATCTTAATAGGATTTTGCAAATATATGAGGAGCATAGTAAAACTAATAAATGCGGAGTTTGGTCAAGGTATCTTGAAAAACAAAATGTGTTTTCATACAACAACTTAACTTTCGACCGATCGTTTCTATGGCAGCTATATGTTATAGTCGTCCGATCTTAAAAGGATTAACCATATATATCAGAAGTAAAGTAAAACTAATAAATGCTGAGTTTGGTCAAGATATCTTGAAAAACAAAATGTTATTTCATACAAAAACTTAATTTTCGACCGATCGTTCCTGTGGCAGCTATATGATATAGTGGTCCGATCTTAAAAGGATTGACCAAATATATCAGAAGTAAAGTAAAACTAATAAATGCTGAGTTTTGTCAAGATATCTTGAAAACAAAATGTTTTTTCATACAAAACTTAATTTTCGACCGATCGTTCCTATGACAGCTATATGATATAGTGGTCCGATCTTAATAGGATTTTGCTATATATGCGGAGCATAGCAAAACTAATAAATGCCGTATTTGGTCAAGATATCTTGATAAACAAAATGTTTTTGTATACAAAAACTTAATTTTCGACCGATCGTTCCTATGGCAGCTATATGATATAGTGATCCGATCTTAATAGGATTTTGCATATATATGAGGAGCATAGTAATACTAATAAATGCCGGGTTTGGTCAAGATATCTTGAAAAAAAAATGTTTTTTCATACAAAAACTTAATTTTCGACCGATCGTTCCTATGGCAGCTATATGATATAGTGGTCCGATCTTAATAGGATTTTGCATATATATGCGGAGCATAGCAAAACTAATAAATAACGTATTTGGTCAAGATATCTTGATAAACAAAATGTTTTTGTATACAAAAACTTAATTTTCGACCAATCGTTCCTATGGCAGCTATGTGACATCGCGGTCCGATCCCAATAGGATTTGCATATATATGAGGAGCTTAAGAAACCAATAAATGCCGAGTTTGGTCAAGAATCTTGAAAAACAAAATGTTTTTTCATAAAGCATCTTAATTTCGACCGATCGTTCCTATGTTAGCTATATGATAAAGTGGTCCATCTTAATAGGATTTTGCGTTTATATAAGGAGCATAGTAAAACTAATAAATGCCGAGCTTGTTGAAGATATCTTGCAAAACAGAATGTTTTATCATACAAAAACTTAATTTTCGACCGATCGTTCCTATAGCAGCTATATGATATAGTGGTCCGATCTTAAAAGGATCGACCATATATATGAGGAGTACAGTAAAACTAATAGATGCCGAGTTTGGTCAAGATATCTTGAAAAACAAAATGTTTTTTCACATGGTTTACATGGTTTACATGTTTACATGGTTTTTAGGCTTATATACAACAAGAGAGTCAGAGAGAGTCATGCGCGCACATATGTATACACAGCGACGGTCAAGCGTGAGAACGCTGACTTAGCCATTTGGGCGGTCGTTGCTATCAAGTGCGGATCATATTTCGTATGCACTTGAATATGCGCAGAGGGCACTTAGCGTTAGGCGCGCTGCGACAAAGTCGCTGCTTATGTTTGCATTATGTTGGCATAACAACAAAGTGTTGCAGCCTTATTCATATGTATGTATATACATATGTACGCATGCTACATCTCCTCCTTTTAAAAAAAATAACGTAATTTATGTAGTTATTTTTAATTTATGTGTATGTTGTAACTTTTGAATAACTTTAGCCTATTCTTATTGACTTTCTGAGGTTTCTTTTTTCCAATATCGATTACAATATTGTTATTATCTTCTATTTTTATTATTTTGTAGGGTCCTAAATATTGATTATCTAGCTTATGACCTGAGTCATTCTTAAGTAGTACTAAGTTTCCTCTTTCTAACTTTAAGTCATTAACTTTTTTATCATATTCTATTTTACGTTTTTTTTTTCTATTTCAATCATAGAAATTGCTCTTTTATATGCTATTGTAATTTAAATTTAAACTCTTTTGCATAATCGTCTAAATTGTATATAGGATCTATTTGTGAAAAAGTGTTAAATTCTGTAAATTGTCTTGGTAGTTTACCGTAAACAAGTTCATAAGGACAGTAGTCATGTACTGTTGATGGGGTAGTGTTAAAACAATATGTGAAGTAATTCAACCATTCATCCCAATCATTTTTGTCTATAGAGATGTATGAACGAATGTATTCGTTGAATGTTCGATGACTTCTTTCTACCGTTCCTAAAGTCTGGTGATGATTTGCTGTTGATAATATATTACTTATCTTCATATATTTGCACAAGTCATTAATAAGTGAATTTTTATACTCAGTACCCATGTCTGTTATGAACGTCTTCATAGGACCATACTTTAGTATAAATGATTCAAATATTGCTTTGGCTACTGTTTTTGCGCTTTTATCTGTTACTGGTATTGAAACTAGATATTTTGTAAGGTCGCATATTATAGTTATTGCATACTCATTGCCATTCTCGATTCGAGGTAATGGGCCGATGGTATCAATTAAAACAGTGTCAAAAGCTGTGTTTGGCGTATTTGTTATTATCATTGGGGCCTTTGTATGTGTTGTAGTTTTAGCTCTTTGGCAGTCTACACACGTTTTTACATAGTTTTTTATGGTTTGTATCATTTTGGGCCAATAGTAATGTTTCTATATTTTGATAGGGTACGCGTAATCCCTGTATGGCCTCCTTCTATTGGGTCGTTATGGTATCTTAACAGGATTGCATTAATTTGACTTTCGTCATTTTTGTCTACTTGTGTCACTTTCTGTAATAGCGCTTGGTGACATCTGTATGTTAATGATTTTGTGTATTCCGGCTTCTGCAATAAGCCTTTGAAAAAATTGACCTAAGTCGAATTTTTCATTAGAATATAAATCTTTAACTGAAAATTGTGAAATAATTTGTTTGCCTCGTTTGAGTAAACATTTGAAATTATTCATTTTATTTTTACAAATTTCTTTACGTCGCTATTGCTAACGACTTCGTAGACATTGGGCTCGTATATTTTATCATGCATTTTAATTTTTTCATCTGCGCAGATGTTTCCTGTCTTTTTGATGACCTTGTTTGGACTATCAATATGTTTCTGTTCATTTGTATTAAGTCTTCTACGTTTATGCGAGATAATGCATCCGCAACATGATTATTCTTCCCCTTGAGGTATTCAACTGTAAATTGATACTCTTCTAAATCTAGTCTCATTCTAGTCAGCTTTGAAGTAGGATTCTTCATAGAAAATAAGTATACTAGTGGTCTATGATCTGTTTTTACTAAGAAATGCGTTCCATAGATATATTGTCTGAAGTGTTTTATTGCCCAGTGTATAGCTGCTAATTCCGGTTCTGTAGTCGATTTATACCTTTCTCCCTGCGTGAAAGCTCTCGATGCATATGCAATTGGTAGTTGCGCACCGTTGCAGTCTTGTGTAAGTACTGCACCACATGCATGTTTACTTGCATCTGTGGTTATGCAAAATTCTTTGCTAAAATCAGGGTATTGCAATAATGTAGGCTTCATTAATGCGTTTTTAAGATATTGGAATGATTCTTCACATTCTTGAGTCCATTTGAATTGGACATTTTTCTTGCACAGTCTTGTCAAGTGACGTGAGTATTGTGCGAAATTATTAATGAATCTTCTATAGTAGTTACAAAAAGCGACGAAACGTCGTGCACTATCCGGATCTGTTGGAGTTGGATAATTTTTAATTACATCATATTTTTTATCATCCGGAAGGATGCCATGGTCCGTACATTTATGGCCAAGGTATGTTACCTCGTGCTTAAAGAATGAACATTTCTCTGGATTTAATTTAAGGTTGTGTTTTCTACAAAGCTCGAATATGCTTGTTAAATTTTTGAACATGTGCTTTTCAGAACAACCAATTACAACTAAATCATCCATATAAAGGAATGCTTGCGATGGTTCTAGACCAGAAAAAGCAAGTTGCATCATTCTCATAAATGAATTTGGGGCTACTTTAAGGCCGTATGGTAATCGTGTGAAGCGATATGAGCCAGTGCTCGTGGAAAAAGATGTTATATTTCTAGATTTTTCTTCTAGTTCAATTTGATGGAAGCCAGACATTAGGTCTAGACACGAGAAATATTTCGCTCTTCCCAATTGATCTAGGATTTCTTCTATTCTAGGTAATGGATATTTATCTGCTAGAAGTTTTTTATTTACTTGCCTATAATCCACTACTAGACGCCATTTTTTTTCTTTTGAATTTGGGAGTGATTTTTTAGGAACTAAGAGAAGTGGGCTATTATATTCTGATATTGATGGTTCGACTATACCATCTTTAATCAATTTTTCTACTTGTCTATTTATTTCTGGTTTTTCTGTTTCCGCATTTCTATAGTTTTTAATGTAAACCGGAGTTTTGTCTCCTAATCTTAATTTTTGTTTGTAAAAGTTGTTACTCGAAATTGCTTCTGAATTTAAACCAAATATGTCACTGTATTTGGTGCATATTTCAGTAAGTTTTGTTTTCACATGGTCTGGGAATTTTAATTTGTTTAAGACTTCATTAGTTCTAGTGGTTGGTTTTTATTGAACGATTTAATTTCGTAATTTTCTATTGATTCGAATTCAATCTTAGGATTTTCGATATTTATATTATTATTTGTTGTATTCAAAATACGAACTATTGCATTATTGGTTTTTACGATGCTGTTAGCTATAAATACCCCAGGATGAATTTCCTGATTTGGTACTAAAACAGCATCTTCATTTGACTGAAGTGTGATTTTTCTCACTACTTCCGACCTTGCTGGCAATAATATTGAATTGTCGATAACATTGTGTAAGAGTGGCACATGTATTTGGTATTTAAGTGATTGTGGTTTTAGTATTAATTCATCGTTTTGATAATCTAATATGCAATCGAATTTTCGAATGAAGTCAAGTCCCAAGATTCCGTCACACGGTACGGGGAATTCATTATTAACTATTTGGAAGTCATGACTGATTATGAAATAATCGAAGAGTAAATCAATTGTTGCTAGTCCAATTGATTGAATTGTTCCCTGACCAATTCCTGTAATATTTGTTTTGAAGGTTTGATTAATTTCAGAGCATATGCTATTATCTTTTAGAATTGATATGTTAGCTCCTGTATCTATTAGTAATGTTAATGGTTTATTATTTTTTTGATTCTGTATTTTAATTATGCTGCTGAGATTTAGATTTATATTAAAAACTTTTACGTTTTGTTGCTCAAGGGGGCTTGAGCGTTTTCCGAGCTACTTTGTGTTACTCGTACTTGATTATTACTTCTATTATTACCTCTATTTGAGCCGCCTCTGTTCGAGCCACCTCTAGAGTTGTTGTTGTTGTGATTATTGTTATTATTGTACCCTTGGCCGCCTCTGTTATAGTTACGGCCTCTATAATTACCACGACCACGATTTCCACCGCGCTGTGGGTAATTTTGGTAATACATAATAGTATTAGTTTCTTCTGCTATATCATTGGCTGTTTCAATAAATGTAGCTATTGCTTCGTCCATATTGTTGAATTGACGAGAACGCATAACAGCTTTAATTTCTTTGTTTAGACAATTTTTCTTCATTGCTGATACAGCTTGTTTGGTACTTAATGATTTAGCTTGTTCTAGTGTATATTCTTTTTCAATATATGCTCCTTCTAGGGACTTAGCTAACTTTTCTATCTCTTGGGTATACACGTTGGGTGTTTTGTTTTCTGGGAAAGATTCAATAATCGTGCAGATATATTGTCGATTGACTCGCCCTTTACATTTGTTTTAAGTTTATTTATGATCTGATCAATTGTATTCTCATTGCTGATTATATTCCTGGCTGGTCCTTTTAGTTTGTTTTTATTAAAGATACTGCTAAGTTTTCATGCGCGCCCTGTATTGTTTTTATAATTTCCAATGCATCTATGAAACTACGCAGGTTTTCAGCTTTACCGCTGAAATCCGGTATAATCATCGATGCAGTGTTTATAAATTCAATATTAGTTTGCGTCATGATTGCTGGTTTTTGTTCGACAATGCTGGAGCTCGTGTCGGATTCTGATAAGGAATTATCTTCGTCTATTTCGGGTAAATTTATAACCGCTGCTATAGTTAAGTCTTGTAGATCTTTTTCTTCAACTTCTGGGTCAGTGTTACTTTCTGATTCGTCTTCTTCTGTTGAATCTATGTCTTCCTGATCTATTAAATTTGGTTCTTCACTTCCTACTGTCAATGGGGTGTTCAAGATTGTCGGTATCGATATATCTAGATTGTACCTCCTTTGGACTGATAATAAATTTGATCTGAATTTCACCAATAATTTAGATACTATTGACCAGTGTGATTGATTTAGCTTTTCTCTGTTTTTATGTATTAATATTCTTGCTTCATTAAAGCGGTGTCTTTGCGTGTCTATTTAAAGTTTCTGGGAGAATATTTCTATTTTGTGAGAGACATTTGTTTGATCTATCAAAGGTTTTCCTTATTTCCTGAAGGTTGGCTTTTATTTGTTGCCATTCCATATCTGTTTTATAACTGCCCTATAAGAAAATCTTTTCATGTTTTTTTTTGTATTTAATTTTACTTTTTTTTTTCTTCAGTATTGAAATATGTGTTCAAATATGTGTATTTTAATATTTTTTTTGTTTTAGACCCTATCCAGGTCGTTTGCTTTACTCAAATACTTTTTCTTCAGACACTTATTGTGTACTTTATAAATTTTGAAAAATAGATTTAGGATCATTATTATTACTATTATTATCAGTAATGTTGTTATCATTGTTGAATCTTGATTTTCTACTGCTACTTTGTTAATTACATTGGCAGTGGAGTCTACTGCTTTTACATCTAATAGACCCATTTTTGCGGGTGATACATATATTATATATTTAAAATTTTCTACAAACTCAAGATTTTCAACACGTTTACTAATTCTGTTATCATTCATTTACTTCATTTTATTTCTATATATTCTTTTTTTTTTTTTCTTTTTTTTTTTTTTTTTTTTTTTTTTTTTATTTTTACATTGTTTCCTACCTGGGTTTTTGTATGGTTTTCAGGCCACACTCTAACCGGGCAACTTTTATGTCGCTCAGTTTTACAATTAGTTTTTAAGAATTAATAAAAAAAATATGCATCGTAGTGCAATGAAAAAAAATATGCACGCAGTGCATTTTAATGAAGAAATGTATGCGCTCTTGGAAGCGCTGTCGGATCCAGTTGTTGGAGGGGCGCCGGTGCTGGCTGCACAAGCTGCTTCTGTTGTTGGAGGGGCGCCGGTGCTGGCTGCACAAGCTGCTTATATTGTTCCCTCGCAGTCGGCGAGAAGGGTCTTCAGACTTTGAGTATTCATTTATTTTGATTTATTATAACTCATTTATTTTATTACACTTAATCAGTTGTTTTCATACTTTTGCATTGGCTTTGAGTATTCATTTATTTTGATTTATTATAACTCATTTATTTTATTACACTTAATCAGTTGTTTTCATACTTTTGCTGCAATTTTTTTTTTTTACTATTTTGTTAAATTTGTGAGCTATAAATTGGTATTTTGTAAATTTTTATGCTTTTTTATTATATTGTAGTTAGGTTTGATGTCCTCCAGTGACATCTGTCACGGTCGCCATGTAATAGTTCCCTGATTAGAAGACGTCAGACTTTCTTGATGGTTCTTTATTCAATGATTGTTGGAGTTAGAGCTGTCCACCGTGAAGCAGTGAGCAGCCGTTTTACATACATGGTTTTTAGGCTTATATACAACAAGAGAGTCAGAGAGAGTCATGCGCGCACATATGTATACACAGCGACGGTCAAGCGTGAGAACGCTGACTTAGCCATTTGGGCGGTCGTTGCTATCAAGTGCGGATCATATTTCGTATGCACTTGAATATGCGCAGAGGGCACTTAGCGTTAGGCGCGCTGCGACAAAGTCGCTGCTTATGTTTGCATTATGTTGGCATAACAACAAAGTGTTGCAGCCTTATTCATATGTATGTATATACATATGTACGCATGCTACACATATGTGGAGCATAGTAAAACTTATAAGTGCCGAGTTTGGTCAAGATATCTTGAAAAACAAAATGTTTTTTCATACAACTTAATTTTCGACCAATCGTTCCTATGGCAGCTATGTGATATCGCGGTCCGATCTTAATAGGATCTTGCATATATATGAGGAGCATAGTAATACTAATAAATGCCGAGTTTGGTCAATATATCTTGATAAACAAAATGTTTTTTCATACAAAAACTTAATTTTCCACCGATCGTTCCTATGGCAGCTATATTATATAGTGGTCCCATCTTAATAGGATTTTGCGTTTATATAAGGAGCATAGTAAAACTAATAAATGCCGAGTTTGGTCAATATAAACAAAATGTTTTTTCATACAACAACTTAATTTTCGACCGATCTTTCCTATGGCAGATATATGATATAGTGGTCCGATCTTAAAAGAATTTTTCATGCATATGATCCCCTATGGCAGCTATATGATATAGTAGTCCGATCTTAATATGATTTTGCCTTTATATAAGTAAAACTAATAGATGCCGAGCTTGGTGAAGATATCTTGAAAAACAGAAATTTTTTTTATACAAAAACTTAATTTTCGACCGATTGTTCCTATGGCAGCTATATGATATAGTGGTCCTATAGTGGTATATGATAAAGTGGATTTTGCATACATATTTGGAACATTATAAGTCCCGAGTTTGGTCAAGATATCTTGAAAAACAAAATGTTTTTTCATACAACTTAATTTTCGACCAATCGTTCCTATGGCAGCTATGTGATATCGCGGTCCGATCTTAATAGGATTTTGCATATATATGAGGAGCATAGTAAAACTAATAAATGCCGAGTTTGGTCAAGATATCTTAATTTCCGACCGATCGTTCCTATAGCAGCTGTATGATACAAAGGTCCGATCTTAAAAGGATTGATCATATATATCAGAAGTAAAGTAAAACTAATAAATGCCGAGTTGATCAAGATATCTTGATAAACAAAATGTTTTTTCATACAAAAACTTAATTTTCCACCGATCGTTCCTATGGCAGCTATATGATATAGTGGTCCGATCTTAATAGGGTTTTGCATATATATGCGGGGCATAGCAAAACTAATAAATGCCGAGGTGATCAAGATATCTTGATAAACAAAATGTTTTTTCATACAAAAACTTAATTTTCGACCGATCGTTCCTATGGCAGCTATATTATATAGTGGTCCGATCTAAATAGGTCTTGGCATATATATGAGGAGCATAGTAAAACTAATAAATGCCGAGCTTGGTGAAGATATCTTGCAAAACAGAATGTTTTATCATACAAAAACTTAATTTTCGACCGATCGTTTCTATAGCAGCTATATGATATAGTGGTCCGATCTTAAAAGGATCGACCATATATATGAGGAGTACAGTAAAACTAATAGATGCCGAGTTTGGTCAAGATATCTTGAAAAACAAAATGTTTTTTCATACAACAACTTAATTTTCGACCGATCTTTCCTATGGCAGATATATGATATAGTGGTCCGATCTTAATAGGATTTTGCAAATATATGAGGTGCATAGTAAAACTAATAAATGCCGAGTTTGGTCAAGGTATCTTGAAAAACAAAATGTGTTTTCATACAACAACTTAACTTTCGACCGATCGTTCCTATGGCAACTATATGTTATAGTGGTCCGATCTTAAAAGGATTGACCATATATATCAGAAGTAAAGTAAAACTAATAAATGCTGAGTTTGGTCAAGATATCTTGAAAAACAAAATGTTACAAAAACTTAATTTTCGACCGATCGTTCCTATGGCAGCTATATGATATAGTGGTCCGATCTTAATAGGATTTTGCATATATATGCCGGGCATAGCAAAACTAATAAATGCCGTATTTGGTAAAGATATCTTGATAAACAAAATGTTTTTGTATACAACAACTTAATTTCCGATCGATCGTTCCTATGGCAGCTATATGATATAGTGGTCCTATAGTGGTATATGATAATGTGGATATTGCATACATATGTGGAGCATAGTAAAACTTATAAGTGCCGAGTTTGGTCAAGATATCTTGAAAAACAAAATGTTTTTTCATACAACTTAATTTCCGACCGATCGTTCCTAACGCAGCTATATGATATAGTGGTCCGATTTTAAAAGAATCGACCATATATATCATAAATAAAATAAAACTAATAAATACCGAACTTGGTCAAGATATCTTGATAAACAAAATGTTTTTCATACAACAACTTAATTTTTGACCGATAGCACCTATGGCAGCTATATGATATAGTGGTCCGATCTTAAAAGGATTGACCATATATATCAGAAGTAAAGTAAAACTAATAAATGCTGAGTTTGGTCAAGATATCTTGAAAAACAAAATGTTTTTTCATACAAAAACTTAATTTTCGACCGATCGTTCCTATGGCAGCTATATGATATAGTGGTCCGATCTTAATAGGGTTTTGCATATATATGCGGGGCATAGCAAAACTAATAAATGCCGTATTTGGTAAAGATATCTTGATAAACAAAATGTTTTTGTATACAACAACTTAATTTCCGATCGATCGTTCCTATGGCAGCTATATGATATAGTGGTCCTTTAGTGGTATATGATAATGTGGATATTGCATACATATGTGGAGCATAGTAAAACTTATAAGTGCCGAGTTTGGTCAAGATATCTTGAAAAACAAAATGTTTTTTCATACAACTTAATTTCCGACCGATCGTTCCTAACGCAGCTATATGATATAGTGGTCCGATTTTAAAAGAATCGACCATATATATCAGAAATAAAATAAAACTAATAAATACCGAACTTGGTCAAGATATCTTGATAAACAAAATGTTTTTGTATTCAAAAACTTAATTTTCGACCGATCGATCCTATGGCAGCTATATGATATAGTGGTCCTATAGTGGTATATGATAAAGTGGATTTTGCATACATATGTGGAGCATAGTAAAACTTATAAGTGCCGAGTTTGGTTAAGATATCTTGAAAAACAAAATGTTTTTTCATACAACTTAATTTTCGACCAATCGTTCCTATGGCAGCTATGTGATATCGCGGTCCGATCTTAATAGGATCTTGCATATATATGAGGAGCATACTAATACTAATAAATGCCGAGTTTGGTCAAGATATCTTGATAAACAAAATGTTTTTCATACAACAACTTAATTTTTGACCGATAGCACCTATGGCAGCTATATGATATAGTGGTCCGATCTTAAAAGGATTGACCAAATATATCAGAAGTAAAGTAAAACTAATAAATGCTGAGTTTGGTCAAGATATCTTGAAAAACAAAATGTTTTTTCATACAAAAACTTAATTTTCGACCGATCGTTCCTATGACAGCTATATGATATAGTGGTCCGATCTTAATAGGGTTTTGCATATATATGCGGGGCATAGCAAAACTAATAAATGCCGTATTTGGTAAAGATATCTTGATAAACAAAATGTTTTTGTATACAACAACTTAATTTCCGATCGATCGTTCCTATGGCAGCTATATGATATAGTGTTCCTATATGATAATGTGGATATTGCATACATATGTGGAGCATAGTAAAACTTATAAGTGCCGAGTTTGGTCAAGATATCTTGAAAAACAAAATGTTTTTTCATACAACAACTTAATTTCCGACCGATCGTTCCTAACGCAGCTATATGATATAGTGGTCCGATTTTAAAAGAATCGACCATAAATATCAGAAATAAAATAAAACTAATAAATGCCGAACTTGGTCAAGATATCTTCATAAACAAAGTGTTTTTTTTATACAACTTAATTTTCGACCAATCGTACCTATGGCAGCTATGTGATATCGCGGTCCGATCTTAATAGGATCTTGCATATATATGAGGAGCATACTAATACTAATAAATGCCGAGTTTGGTCAAGATATCTTGATAAAAAAAATGTTTTTCATACAAAAACTTAATTTTCGACCGATAGTACCTATGGCAGCTAAAAGGATTGACCAAATATATCAGAAGTAAAGTAAAACTAATAAATGCTGAGTTTGGTCAAGATATCTTGAAAAACAAAATGTTTTTCATACAAAAACTTAATTTTCAACCGATCGTTCCTATGACAGCTATATGATATAGTGGTCCGATCTTAATAGGATTTTGCATATATATGCGGAGCATAGCAAAACTAATAAATGCCGTATTTGGTCAAGATATCTTGATAAACAAAATGTTTTTGTATACAAAAACTTAATTTTCGACCGATCGTTCCTATGGCAGCTATATGATATAGTGATCCGATCTTAATAGGATTTTGCATATATATGCGGAGCATAGCAAAACTAATAAATGCCGTATTTGGTCAAGATATCTTGATAAACAAAATGTTTTTGTATACAAAAACTTAATTTTCGACCAATCGTTCCTATGGCAGCTATGTGACATCGCGGTCCGATCCCAATAGGATTTTGCATATATATGAGGAGCTTAAGAAAATCAATAAATGCCGAGTTTGGTCAAGATATCTTGAAAAACAAAATGTTTTTTCATAAAGCATCTTAATTTTCGACCGATCGTTCCTATGTTAGCTATATGATAAAGTGGTCCCATCTTAATAGGATTTTGCATATATATGAGGAGCATAGTAATACTAATAAATGCCGGGTTTGGTCAAGATATCTTGAAAAAAAAAATGTTTTTTCATACAAAAACTTAATTTTCGACCGATCGTTCCTATGGCAGCTATATGATATAGTATTCCGATCTTAATAGGATTTTGCATATATATGCGGAGCATAGCAAAACTAATAAATGCCGTATTTGGTCAAGATATCTTGATAAACAAAATGTTTTTGTATACAAAAACTTAATTTTCGACCAATCGTTCCTATGGCAGCTATGTGACATCGCGGTCCGATCCCAATAGGATTTTGCATATATATGAGGAGCTTAAGAAAACCAATAAATGCCGAGTTTGGTCAAGATATCTTGAAAAACAAAATGTTTTTTCATAAAGCATCTTAATTTTCGACCGATCGTTCCTATGTTAGCTATATGATTAAGTGGTCCGATCTTAATAGGATTTTGCATATATATGCGGAGCATAGCAAAACTAATAAATGCCGTATTTGGTCAAGATATCTTGATAAACAAAATGTTTTTGTATACAAAAACTTAATTTTCGACCAATCGTTCCTATGGCAGCTATGTGACATCGCGGTCCGATCCCAATAGGATTTTGCATATATATAAGGAGCTTAAGAAAACCAATAAATGCCGAGTTTGGTCAAGATATCTTGAAAAACAAAATGTTTTTTCATAAAGCATCTTAATTTTCGACCGATCGTTCCTATGTTAGCTATATGATAAAGTGGTCCCATCTTAATAGGATTTTGCGTTTATATAAGGAGCATAGTAAAACTAATAAATGCCGAGCTTGGTGAAGATATCTTGCAAAACAGAATGTTTTATCATACAAAAACTTAATTTTCGACCGATCGTTCCTATAGCAGCTATATGATATAGTGGTCCGATCTTAAAAGGATCGACCATATATATGAGGAGTACAGTAAAACTAATAGATGCCGCGTTTGGTCAAGATATCTTGAAAAACAAAATGTTTTTTGATACAGCAACTAAATTTTCGACCGATCGTTCCTATGGCAGATATATGATATAGTGGTCCGATCTTAATAGGATTTTGCCTTTATATAAGTAAAACTAATAGATGCCGAGCTTGGTGAAGATATCTTGAAAAACAGGAATTTTTTTTATACAAAAACTTAATTTTCGACCGATTGTTCCTATGGCAGCTATATGATATAGTGGTCCTATAGTGGTATATGATAAAGTGGATTTTGCATACATATGTGGAGCATAGTAAAACTTATAAGTGCCGAGTTTGGTCAAGATATCTTGAAAAACAAAATGTTTTTTCATACAACTTAATTTTCGACCAATCGTTCCTATGGCAGCTATGTGATATCGCGGTCTGATCTTAATAGGATCTTGCATATATATGAGGAGCATAGTAATACTAATAAATGCCGAGTTTGGTCAAGATATCTTGATAAAAAAACTGTTTTTCATACAAAAACTTAATTTTCGACCGATAGTACCTATGGCAGCTATATGATATAGTGGTCCGATCTTAAAAGGATTGACCATATATATCAGAAGTAAAGTAAAACTAATAAATGCTTGGTTCGGTCAAGATATCTTGAAAAACAAAATGTTTTTTCATACAAAAACTTAATTTTCGACCGATCGTTCCTATGGCAGCTATATGATATAGTGGTCCGATCTTAATAGGATTTTACATATATATGCGGAGCATAGCAAAACTAATAAATGCCGTATTTGGTCAAGATATCTTGATAAACAAAATGTTTTTGTATACAAAAACTTAATTTTTGACCGATCGTTCCTATGGCAGCTATACGATATAGTGATCCGATCTTAATAGGATTTTGCATATATATGAGGAGCATAGTAAAACTAATAAATGCCGAGTTTGGTCAAGGTATCTTGAAAAACAAAATGTGTTTTCATACAACAACTTAACTTTCGACCGATCGTTCCTATGGCAGCTATATGGTAAGTGGTCAGATCTTAATAGGATTTTGCATAAATATGAGAGGCATAGTAAAACTAATAAATGCTAATAAAACTAATAAACTATACATGCCGAGCTTGGTCATGATATGTTGATAAACAAAATGTTTTTTCATACAAAAACTTAATTTTCCACCGAACGTTCCTATGGCAGCTATACAATATAGTGGTCCGATCTTAAAAGAATTTTCATGCATATGATCCCCCTATGGCAGCTATATGATATAGTAGTCCGATCTTAATATGATTTTGCCTTTATATAAGTAAAACTAATAGATGCCGAGCTTGGTGAAGATATCTTGAAAAACAGAAATTTTTTTTATACAAAAACTTAATTTTCGACCGATTGTTCCTATGGCAGCTATATGATATAGTGGTCCTATAGTGGTATATGATAAAGTGGATTTTGCATACATATTTGGAGCATTATAAGTCCCGAGTTTGGTCAAGATATCTTGAAAAACAAAATGTTTTTTCATACAACTTAATTTTCGACCAATCGTTCCTATGGCAGCTATGTGATATCGCGGTCCGATCTTAATAGGATTTTGCATATATATGAGGAGCATAGTAAAACTAATAAATGCCGAGTTTGGTCAAGATATCTTAATATCCGACCGATCATTCCTATGGCAGCTATATTATATAGTGGTCCCATCTTAATAGGATTTTGCGTTTATATAAGGAGCATAGTAAAACTAATAAATCGAGCTTGGTGAAGATATCTTGCAAAACAGAATGTTTTATCATACAAAAACTTAATTTTCGACCGATCGTTCGTATAGCAGCTATATGATATAGTGGTCCGATCTTAAAAGGATCGACCATATATATGAGGAGTACAGTAAAACTAATAGATGCCGAGTTTGGTCAAGATATCTTGAAAAAAAAATGTTTTTTCATACAACAACTTAATTTTCGACCGATCTTTCCTATGGCAGATATATGATATAGTGGTCCGATCTTAATAGGATTTTGCAAATATATGAGGTGCATAGTAAAACTAATAAATGCCGAGTTTGGTCAAGGTATCTTGAAAAACAAAATGTGTTTTCATACAACAACTTAACTTTCGACCGATCGTTCCTATGGCAGCTATATGTTATAGTGGTCCGATCTCAAAAGGATTGACCATATATATCAGAAGTAAAGTAATACTAATAAATGCTGAGTTTGGTCAAGATATCTTGAAAAACAAAATGTTATTTCATACAAAAACTTAATTTTCGACCGATCGTTCCTATGGCAGCTATATGATATAGTGGTCCGATCTTAATAGGATTTTGCATATATATGCGGGGCATAGCAAAACTAATAAATGCCGTATTTGGTAAAGATATCTTGATAAACAAGATGTTTTTGTAAACAACAACTTAATTTCCGATCGATCGTTCCTATGGCAGCTATATGATATAGTGGTCCTATAGTGGTATATGATAATGTGGATATTGCATACATATGTGGAGCATAGTAAAACTTATAAGTGCCGAGTTTGGTCAAGATATCTTGAAAAACAAAATGTTTTTTCATACAACAACTTAATTTCCGACCGATCGTTCCTAACGCAGCTATATGATATAGTGGTCCGATTTTAAAAGAATCGACCATATATATCAGAAATAAAATAAAACTAATAAATACCGAACTTGGTCAAGATATCTTGATAAACAAAATGTTTTTGTATTCAAAAACTTAATTTTCGACCGATCGTTCCTATGGTAGCTATATGATATAGTGGTCCTATAGTGGTATATGATAAAGCGGATTTTGCATACATATGTGGAGCATAGTAAAACTTATAAGTGCCGAGTTTGGTCAAGATATCTTGAAAAACAAAATGTTTTTTCATACAACTTAATTTTCGACCAATCGTTCCTATGGCAGCTATGTGATATCGCGGTCCGATCTTAATAGGATCTTGCATATATATGAGGAGCATACTAATACTAATAAATGCCGAGTTTGGTCAAGATATCTTGATAAACAAAATGTTTTTCATACAGAAACTTAATTTTCGACCGATAGTACCTATGGAAGCTATATGATATAGTGGTCCGATCTTAAAAGGATTGACCATATATATCAGAAGTAAAGTAAAACTAATAAATGCTGAGTTTGGTCGAGATATCTTGAAAAACAAAATGTTATTTCATACAAAAACTTAATTTTCGACCGATCGTTCCTATGACAGCTATATGATATAGTGGTCCGATCTTAATAGGATTTTGCATATATATGCGGAGCATAGAAAAACTAATAAATGCCGTATTTGGTCAAGATATCTTGATAAACAAAATGTTTTTGTATACAAAAACTTAATTTTCGACCGATCGTTCCTATGGCAGCTATATGATATAGTGATCCGATCTTAATAGGATTTTGCATATATATGAGGAGCATAGTAATACTAATAAACGCCGGGTTTGGTCAAGATATCTTAAAAAAAAAATAATTTTTTTAATACAAAAACTTAATTTTTGACCGATCGTTCCTATGACAGCTATATGATATAGTGGTCCGATCTTAATAGGATTTTGCATATATATGCGGAGCATAGCAAAACTAATAAATGCCGTATTTGGTCAAGATATCGTGATAAACAAAATGTTTTTGTATACAAAAACTTAATTTTCGACCAATCGTTCCTATGGCAGCTATGTGACATCGCGGTCCGATCCCAATAGGATTTTGCATATATATGAGGAGCTTAAGAAAACTAATAAATGCCGAGTTTGGTCAAGATATCTTGAAAAACAAAATGTTTTTTCATAAAGCATCTTAATTTTCGACCGATCTTTCCTATGTTAGCTATATGATAAAGTGTACCGATCATAATAGGATTTTGCATTTATATGAAGAGCATAGCAAAAGTAATAAATGCCGAGTTTGATCCAGATATCTTGATAAACAAAATGTTTTTTCATACAAAAACTTAATTTTCCACCGATCGTTTCTATGGCAGCTATATTATATAGTGGTCCCATCTTAATAGGATTTTGCGTTTATATAAGGAGCATAGTAAAACTAATAAATGCCGAGCTTGGTGAAGATATCTTGCAAAAAAGAATGTTTTATCATACAAAAACTAAATTTTCGACCGATCGTTCCTATAGCAGCTATATGATATAGTGGTCCGATCTTAAAAGGATCGACCATATATATGAGGAGTACAGTAAAACTAATAGATGCCGAGTTTGGTCAAGATATCTTGAAAAACAAAACGTTTTTTCATACAGCAACTAAATTTTCGACCGATCGTTCCTATGGCAGATATATGATATAGTGGTCCTATAGTGGTATATGATAAAGTTGATTTTGCATACATATGTGGAGCATAGTAAAACTTATAAGTGCCGAGTTTGGTCAAGATATCTTGAAAAACAAAATGTTTTTTCATACAACTTAATTTTCGACCAATCGTTCCTATCGCAGCTATGTGATATCGCGGTCCGATCTTAATAGGATCTTGCATATATATGAGGAGCATAGTAATAATAATAAATGCCGAGTTTGGTCAAGATATCTTGATAAACAAAATGTTTTTCATACAAAAACTTAATTTTCGACCGATAGTACCTATGGCAGCTATATGATATAGTGGTCCTATAGTGGTATATGATAAAGTTGATTTTGCATACATATGTGGAGCATAGTAAAACTTATAAGTGCCGAGTTTGGTCAAGATATCTTGAAAAACAAAATGTTTTTTCATACAACTTAATTTTCGACCAATCGTTCCTATCGCAGCTATGTGATATCGCGGTCCGATCTTAATAGGATCTTGCATATATATGAGGAGCATAGTAATAATAATAAATGCCGAGTTTGGTCAAGATATCTTGATAAACAAAATGTTTTTCATACAAAAACTTAATTTTCGACCGATTGTTTCTATGGCAGCTATATGATATAGTGGTCCGATCTTAAAAGGATTGACCATATATATCAGAAGTAAAGTAAAACTAATAAATGCTGAGTTTGGTCAAGATATCTTGAAAAACAAAATGTTTTTTCATACAAAAACTTAATTTTCGACCGATCGTTCCTATGGCAGCTATACGATATAGTGATCCGATCTTAATAGGATTTTGCATATATATGAGGAGCATAGTAAAACTAATAAATGCCGAGTTTGGTCAAGGTATCTTGAAAAACAAAATGTGTTTTCATACAACAACTTAACTTCCGACCGATCGTTCCTATGGCAGCTATATGGTATAGTGGTCCGATCTTAATAGGATTTTGCATAAATATGAGGAGCATAGTAAAACTAATAAATGCTAATAAAACTAATAAACTATACATGCCGAGCTTGGTCATGATATCTTGATAAACAAAATATTTTTTCATACAAAAACTTAATTTTCCACCGAACGTTCCTATGGCAGCTATACAATATAGTGGTCCGATCTTAAACGAATTTTTCATGCATATGATCCCCCTATGGCAGCTATATGATATAGTAGTCCGATCTTAATATGATTTTGCCTTTATATAAGTAAAACTAATAGATGCCGAGCTTGGTGAAGATATCTTGAAAAACAGAAATTTTTTTTATACAAAAACTTAATTTTCGACCGATTGTTTCTATGGCAGCTATATGATATAGTGGTCCTATAGTGGTATATGATAAAGTGGATTTTGCATATATATATGGAGCATTATAAGTGCCGAGTTTGGTCAAGATATCTTGAAAAACAAAATGTTTTTTCATACAACTTAATTTTCGACCAATCGTTCCTATGGCAGCTATGTGATATCGCGGTCCGATCTTAATAGGATCTTGCATATATATGAGGAGCATAGTAATACTAATAAATGCCGAGTTTGGTCAAGATATCTTGATAAACAAAATGTTTTTCATACAAAAACTTAATTTTCGACCGATAGTACCTATGGCAGCTATATGATATAGTGGTCCGATCTTAAAAGGATTGACCATATATATCAGAAGTAAAGTAAAACTAATAAATGCTTGGTTCGGTCAAGATATCTTGAAAAACAAAATGTTTTTTCATACAAAAACTTAATTTTCGACCGATCGTTCCTATGGCAGCTATATGATATAGTGGTCCGATCTTAATAGGATTTTGCGTTTATATAAGGAGCATAGTAAAACTAATAAATGCCGAGCTTGGTGAAGATATCTTGCAAAACAGAATGTTTTATCATACAAAAACTTAATTTTCGACCGATCGTTCCTATAGCAGCTATATGATATAGTGGTCCGATCTTAAAAGGATCGACCATATATATGAGGAGTACAGTAAAACTAATAGATGCCGCGTTTGGTCAAGATATCTTGAAAAACAAAATGTTTTTTGATACAGCAACTAAATTTTCGACCGATCGTTCCTATGGCAGATATATGATATAGTGGTCCGATCTTAATAGGATTTTGCCTTTATATAAGTAAAACTAATAGATGCCGAGCTTGGTGAAGATATCTTGAAAAACAGGAATTTTTTTTATACAAAAACTTAATTTTCGACCGATTGTTCCTATGGCAGCTATATGATATAGTGGTCCTATAGTGGTATATGATAAAGTGGATTTTGCATACATATGTGGAGCATAGTAAAACTTATAAGTGCCGAGTTTGGTCAAGATATCTTGAAAAACAAAATGTTTTTTCATACAACTTAATTTTCGACCAAACGTTCCTATGGCAGCTATGTGATATCGCGGTCTGATCTTAATAGGATCTTGCATATATATGAGGAGCATAGTAATACTAATAAATGCCGAGTTTGGTCAAGATATCTTGATAAAAAAACTGTTTTTCATACAAAAACTTAATTTTCGACCGATAGTACCTATGGCAGCTATATGATATAGTGGTCCGATCTTAAAAGGATTGACCATATATATCAGAAGTAAAGTAAAACTAATAAATGCTTGGTTCGGTCAAGATATCTTGAAAAACAAAATGTTTTTTCATACAAAAACTTAATTTTCGACCGATCGTTCCTATGGCAGCTATATGATATAGTGGTCCGATCTTAATAGGATTTTACATATATATGCGGAGCATAGCAAAACTAATAAATGCCGTATTTGGTCAAGATATCTTGATAAACAAAATGTTTTTGTATACAAAAACTTAATTTTTGACCGATCGTTCCTATGGCAGCTATACGATATAGTGATCCGATCTTAATAGGATTTTGCATATATATGAGGAGCATAGTAAAACTAATAAATGCCGAGTTTGGTCAAGGTATCTTGAAAAACAAAATGTGTTTTCATACAACAACTTAACTTTCGACCGATCGTTCCTATGGCAGCTATATGGTAAGTGGTCAGATCTTAATAGGATTTTGCATAAATATGAGGAGCATAGTAAAACTAATAAATGCTAATAAAACTAATAAACTATACATGCCGAGCTTGGTCATGATATGTTGATAAACAAAATGTTTTTTCATACAAAAACTTAATTTTCCACCGAACGTTCCTATGGCAGCTATACAATATAGTGGTCCGATCTTAAAAGAATTTTTCATGCATATGATCCCCCTATGGCAGCTATATGATATAGTAGTCCGATCTTAATATGATTTTGCCTTTATATAAGTAAAACTAATAGATGCCGAGCTTGGTGAAGATATCTTGAAAAACAGAAATTTTTTTTATACAAAAACTTAATTTTCGACCGATTGTTCCTATGGCAGCTATATGATATAGTGGTCCTATAGTGGTATATGATAAAGTGGATTTTGCATACATATTTGGAGCATTATAAGTCCCGAGTTTGGTCAAGATATCTTGAAAAACAAAATGTTTTTTCATACAACTTAATTTTCGACCAATCGTTCCTATGGCAGCTATGTGATATCGCGGTCCGATCTTAATAGGATTTTGCATATATATGAGGAGCATAGTAAAACTAATAAATGCCGAGTTTGGTCAAGATATCTTAATATCCGACCGATCATTCCTATGGCAGCTATATTATATAGTGGTCCCATCTTAATAGGATTTTGCGTTTATATAAGGAGCATAGTAAAACTAATAAATCGAGCTTGGTGAAGATATCTTGCAAAACAGAATGTTTTATCATACAAAAACTTAATTTTCGACCGATCGTTCGTATAGCAGCTATATGATATAGTGGTCCGATCTTAAAAGGATCGACCATATATATGAGGAGTACAGTAAAACTAATAGATGCCGAGTTTGGTCAAGATATCTTGAAAAAAAAAATGTTTTTTCATACAACAACTTAATTTTCGACCGATCTTTCCTATGGCAGATATATGATATAGTGGTCCGATCTTAATAGGATTTTGCAAATATATGAGGTGCATAGTAAAACTAATAAATGCCGAGTTTGGTCAAGGTATCTTGAAAAACAAAATGTGTTTTCATACAACAACTTAACTTTCGACCGATCGTTCCTATGGCAGCTACATGTTATAGTGGTCCGATCTCAAAAGGATTGACCATATATATCAGAAGTAAAGTAATACTAATAAATGCTGAGTTTGGTCAAGATATCTTGAAAAACAAAATGTTATTTCATACAAAAACTTAATTTTCGACCGATCGTTCCTATGGCAGCTATATGATATAGTGGTCCGATCTTAATAGGATTTTGCATATATATGCGGGGCATAGCAAAACTAATAAATGCCGTATTTGGTAAAGATATCTTGATAAACAAGATGTTTTTGTAAACAACAACTTAATTTCCGATCGATCGTTCCTATGGCAGCTATATGATATAGTGGTCCTATAGTGGTATATGATAATGTGGATATTGCATACATATGTGGAGCATAGTAAAACTTATAAGTGCCGAGTTTGGTCAAGATATCTTGAAAAACAAAATGTTTTTTCATACAACAACTTAATTTCCGACCGATCGTTCCGAACGCAGCTATATGATATAGTGGTCCGATTTTAAAAGAATCGACCATATATATCAGAAATAAAATAAAACTAATAAATACCGAACTTGGTCAAGATATCTTGATAAACAAAATGTTTTTGTATTCAAAAACTTAATTTTCGACCGATCGTTCCTATGGTAGCTATATGATATAGTGGTCCTATAGTGGTATATGATAAAGCGGATTTTGCATACATATGTGGAGCATAGTAAAACTTATAAGTGCCGAGTTTGGTCAAGATATCTTGAAAAACAAAATGTTTTTTCATACAACTTAATTTTCGACCAATCGTTCCTATGGCAGCTATGTGATATCGCGGTCCGATCTTAATAGGATCTTGCATATATATGAGGAGCATACTAATACTAATAAATGCCGAGTTTGGTCAAGATATCTTGATAAACAAAATGTTTTTCATACAGAAACTTAATTTTCGACCGATAGTACCTATGGAAGCTATATGATATAGTGGTCCGATCTTAAAAGGATTGACCATATATATCAGAAGTAAAGTAAAACTAATAAATGCTGAGTTTGGTCGAGATATCTTGAAAAACAAAATGTTTTTTCATACAAAAACTTAATTTTCGACCGATCGTTCCTATGACAGCTATATGATATAGTGGTCCGATCTTAATAGGATTTTGCATATATATGCGGAGCATAGAAAAACTAATAAATGCCGTATTTGGTCAAGATATCTTGATAAACAAAATGTTTTTGTATACAAAAACTTAATTTTCGACCGATCGTTCCTATGGCAGCTATATGATATAGTGATCCGATCTTAATAGGATTTTGCATATATATGAGGAGCATAGTAATACTAATAAACGCCGGGTTTGGTCAAGATATCTTGAAAAAAAAAAAATGTTTTTTCATACAAAAACTTAATTTTTGACCGATCGTTCCTATGACAGCTATATGATATAGTGGTCCGATCTTAATAGGATTTTGCATATATATGCGGAGCATAGCAAAACTAATAAATGCCGTATTTGGTCAAGATATCTTGATAAACAAAATGTTTTTGTATACAAAAACTTAATTTTCGACCGATCGTTCCTATGGCAGCTATATGATATAGTGATCCGATCTTAATAGGATTTTGCATATATATGAGGAGCATAGTAATACTAATAAACGCCGGGTTTGGTCAAGATATCTTGAAAAAAAAAAATGTTTTTTCATACAAAAACTTAATTTTCGACCAATCGTTCCTATCGCAGCTATGTGATATCGCGGTCCGATCTTAATAGGATCTTGCATATATATGAGGAGCATAGTAATACTAATAAATGCCGAGTTTGGTCAAGATATCTTGATAAACAAAATGTTTTTCATACAAAAACTTAATTTTCGACCGATTGTTTCTATGGCAGCTATATGATATAGTGGTCCGATCTTAAAAGGATTGACCATATATATCAGAAGTAAAGTAAAACTAATAAATGCTGAGTTTGGTCAAGATATCTTGAAAAACAAAATGTTTTTTCATACAAAAACTTAATTTTCGACCGATCGTTCCTATGGCAGCTATATGATATAGTGGTGCGATCTTAATAGGATTTTACATATATATGCGGAGCATAGCAAAACTAATAAATGCCGTATTTGGTCAAGATATCTTGATAAACAAAATGTTTTTGTATACGAAAACTTAATTTTCGACCGATCGTTCCTATGGCAGCTATACGATATAGTGATCCGATCTTAATAGGATTTTGCATATATATGAGGAGCATAGTAAAACTAATAAATGCCGAGTTTGGTCAAGGTATCTTGAAAAACAAAATGTGTTTTCATACAACAACTTAACTTCCGACCGATCGTTCCTATGGCAGCTATATGGTATAGTGGTCCGATCTTAATAGGATTTTGCATAAATATGAGGAGCATAGTAAAACTAATAAATGCTAATAAAACTAATAAACTATACATGCCGAGCTTGGTCATGATATCTTGATAAACAAAATATTTTTTCATACAAAAACTTAATTTTCCACCGAACGTTCCTATGGCAGCTATACAATATAGTGGTCCGATCTTAAACGAATTTTTCATGCATATGATCCCCCTATGGCAGCTATATGATATAGTAGTCCGATCTTAATATGATTTTGCCTTTATATAAGTGAAACTAATAGATGCCGAGCTTGGTGAAGATATCTTGAAAAACAGAAATTTTTTTTATACAAAAACTTAATTTTCGACCGATTGTTTCTATGGCAGCTATATGATATAGTGGTCCTATAGTGGTATATGATAAAGTGGATTTTGCATATATATATGGAGCATTATAAGTGCCGAGTTTGGTCAAGATATCTTGAAAAACAAAATGTTTTTTCATACAACTTAATTTTCGACCAATCGTTCCTATGGCAGCTATGTGATATCGCGGTCCGATCTTAATAGGATCTTGCATATATATGAGGAGCATAGTAATACTAATAAATGCCGAGTTTGGTCAAGATATCTTGATAAACAAAATGTTTTTCATACAAAAACTTAATTTTCGACCGATAGTACCTATGGAAGCTATATGATATAGTGGTCCGATCTTAAAAGGATTGACCATATATATCAGAAGTAAAGTAAAACTAATAAATGCTGAGTTTGGTCGAGATATCTTGAAAAACAAAATGTTTTTTCATACAAAAACTTAATTTTCGACCGATCGTTCCTATGACAGCTATATGATATAGTAATCCGATCTTAATAGGATTTTGCATATATATGCGGAGCATAGCAAAACTAATAAATGCCGTATTTGGTCAAGATATCTTGATAAACAAAATGTTTTTGTATACAAAAACTTAATTTTCGACCGATCGTTCCTATGGCAGCTATTTGATATAGTGATCCGATCTTAATAGGATTTTGCATATATATGAGGAGCATAGTAATACTAATAAACGCCGGGTTTGGTCAAGATATCTTGAAAAAAAAAATGTTTTTTCATACAAAAACTTAATTTTCGACCGATCGTTCCTATGGCAGCTATATGATATAGTGGTCCGATCTTAATAGTATTTTGCATATATATGCGGAGCATAGCAAAACTAATAAATGCCGTATTTGGTCAAGATATCGTGATAAACAAAATGTTTTTGTATACAAAAACTTAATTTTCGACCAATCGTTCCTATGGCAGCTATGTGACCTCGCGGTCCGATCCCAATAGGATTTTGCATATATATGAGGAGCTTAAGAAAACCAATAAATGCCGAGTTTGGTCAAGATATCTTGAAAAACAAAATGTTTTTTCATAAAGCATCTTAATTTTCGACCGATCGTTCCTATGTTAGCTATCTGATAAAGTGTACCGATCATAATAGGATTTTGCATTTATATGAAGAGCATAGTAAAAGTAATAAATGCCGAGTTTGATCAAGATATCTTGATAAACAAAATGTTTTTTCATACAAAAACTTAATTTTCCACCGATCGTTCCTATGGCAGCTATATTATATAGTGGTCCCATCTTAATAGGATTTTGCGTTTATATAAGGAGCATAGTAAAACTAATAAATGCCGAGCTTGGTGAAGATATCTTGCAAAACAGAATGTTTTATCATACAAAAACTAAATTTTCGACCGATCGTTCCTATAGCAGCTATATGATATAGTGGTCCGATCTTAAAAGGATCGACCATATATATGAGGAGTACAGTAAAACTAATAGATGCCGAGTTTGGTCAAGATATCTTGAAAAACAAAATGTTTTTTCATACAGCAACTAAATTTTCGACCGATCGTTCCTATGGCAGATATATGATATAGTGGTCCGATCTTAATAGGATTTTGCCTTTATATAAGTAAAACTAATAGATGCCGAGCTTGGTGAAGATATCTTGAAAAACAGGAATTTTTTTTATACAAAAACTTAATTTTCGACCGATTGTTCCTATGGCAGCTATATGATATAGTGGTCCTATAGTTGTATATGATAAAGTGGATTTTGCATACATATGTGGAGCATAGTAAAACTTATAAGTGCCGAGTTTGGTCAAGATATCTTGAAAAACAAAATGTTTTTTCATACAACTTAATTTTCGACCAATCGTTCCTATGGCAGCTATGTGATATCGCGGTCCGATCTTAATAGGATTTTACATATATATGCGGAGCATAGCAAAACTAATAAATGCCGTATTTGGTCAAGATATCTTGATAAACAAAATGTTTTTGTATACGAAAACTTAATTTTCGACCGATCGTTCCTATGGCAGCTATATGGTATAGTGGTCCGATCTTAATAGGATTTTGCATAAATATGAGGAGCATAGTAAAACTAATAAATGCCGAGTTTGGTCAAGGTATCTTGAAAAACAAAATGTGTTTTCATACAACAACTTAACTTTCGACCGATCGTTCCTATGGCAGCTATATGGTAAAGTGGTCCGATCTTAATAGGATTTTGCATAAATATGAGGAGCATAGTAAAACTAATAAATGCCGAGTTTGGTCAAGGTATCTTGAAAAACAAAATGTGTTTTCATACAACAACTTAACTTTCGACCGATCGTTCCTATGGCAGCTATATGGTATAGTGGTCCGATCTTAATAGGATTTTGCATAAATATGAGGAGCATAGTAAAACTAATAAATGCTAATAAAACTAATAAACTATACATGCCGAGCTTGGTCATGATATCTTGATAAACAAAATGTTTTTTCATACAAAAACTTAATTTTCCACCGAACGTTCCTATGGCAGCTATACAATATAGTGGTCCGATCTTAAACGAATTTTTCATGCATATGATCCCCCTATGGCAGCTATATGATATAGTAGTCCGATCTTAATATGATTTTGCCTTTATATAAGTAAAACTAATAGATGCCGAGCTTGGTGAAGATATCTTGAAAAACAGAAATTTTTTTTATACAAAAACTTAATTTTCGACCGATTGTTCCTATGGCAGCTATATGATATAGTGGTCCTATAGTGGTATATGATAAAGTGGACTTTGCATATATATATGGAGCATTATAAGTGCCGAGTTTGGTCAAGATATCTTGAAAAACAAAATGTTTTTTCATACAACTTAATTTTCGACCAATCGTTCCTATGGCAGCTATGTGATATCGCGGTCCGATCTTAATAGGATCTTGCATTTATATGAAGAGCATAGTAAAACTAATAAATGCCGAGTTTGATCAAGATATCTTGATAAACAAAATGTTTTTCATACAAAAACTTAATTTTCGACCGATAGTACCTATGGAAGCTATATGATATAGTGGTCCGATCTTAAAAGGATTGACCATATATATCAGAAGTAAAGTAAAACTAATAAATGCTGAGTTTGGTCGAGATATCTTGAAAAACAAAATGTTTTTTCATACAAAAACTTAATTTTCGACCGATTGTTCCTATGGCAGCTATATGATATAGTGGTCCTATAGTGGTATATGATAAAGTGGATTTTGCATACATATGTGGAGCATAGTAAAACTAATAAATGCCGAGTTTGATCAAGATATCTTGATAAACAAAATGTTTTTTCACACAAAAACTTAATTTTCGACCGATCGTTCTACGGCATATTATATTAAATAGTTGTTTGATCTTAATAGGATTTTGCATATATATGAGGAGCATAGTAAAACTAATAAATGCCGAGTTTGGTCAAGATATCTTGAAAAACAAAATGTTTTTTCATACAACTTAATTTTCGACCAAGCGTTCCTATGGCAGCTATGTGATATCGCGGTCCGATCTTAATAGGATTTTGCATATATATGAGGAGCATAGTAATACTAATAAATGCCGTGTTTGGTCAAGATATCTTGATAAACAAAATGTTTTTTCATACAACTACTTAATTTTCCACCGAACGTTCCAATGGCAGTTATACAATATAGTGGTCCAATCTTAAAAGAATTTTTCATGCATATGATCCCCCTATGGCAGCTATATGATATAGTAGTCCGATCTTAATAGGATCTTGCATATATATGAGGAGCATAGTAATACTAATAAATGCCGAGTTTGGTCAAGATATCTTGATAAACAAAATGTTTTTCATACAAAAACTTAATTTTCGACCGATAGTACCTATGGCAGCTATATGATATAGTGGTCTTTATAGGATTTTGCATATATATGATGAGCATAGTAAAACTAATAAATGCCGAGTTTGGTCAAGATATCTTAAAAAACAAAATGTTTTTTCATACAACTTAATTTTCGACCAATCGTTCCTATGGCAGCTATGTGATATCGCGGTCCGATCTTAATAGGATTTTGCCTTTATATAAGTAAAACTAATAGATGCCGAGCTTGGTGAAGATATCTTGAAAAACAGGAATTTTTTTTATACAAAAACTTAATTTTCGACCGATTGTTCCTATGGCAGCTATATGATATAGTGGTCCTATAGTTGTATATGATAAAGTGGATTTTGCATACATATGTGGAGCATAGTAAAACTTATAAGTGCCGAGTTTGGTCAAGACATCTTGAAAAACAAAATGTTTTTTCATACAACTTAATTTTCGACCAATCGTTCCTATGGCAGCTATGTGATATCGCGGTCCGATCTTAATAGGATCTTGCATATATATGAGGAGCATAGTAATACTAATAAATGCCGAGTTTGGTCAAGATATCTTGATAAACAAAATGTTTTTCATACAAAAACTTAATTTTCGACCGATAGTACCTATGGCAGCTATATGATATAGTGGTCCGATCTTAAAAGGATTGACCATATATATCAGAAGTAAAGTAAAACTAATAAATGCTGAGTTTGGTCAAGATATCTTGAAAAACAAAATGTTTTTTCATACAAAAACTTAATTTTCGACCGATCGTTCCTATGGCAGCTATATGATATAGTGGTCCGATCTTAATAGGATTTTACATATATATGCGGAGCATAGCAAAACTAATAAGTGCCGTATTTGGTCAAGATATCTTGATAAACAAAATGTTTTTGTATACAAAAACTTAATTTTCGACCGATCGTTCCTATGGCAGCTATACGATATAGTGATCCGATCTTAATAGGATTTTGCATATATATGAGGAGCATAGTAAAACTAATAAATGCCGAGTTTGGTCAAGATATCTTGAAAAACAAAATGTTTTTTCATACAACTTAATTTTCGACCAATCGTTCCTATGGCAGCTATGTGACATCGCGGTCCGATCCCAAAAGGATTTTGCATATATAGGAGGAGCTTAAGAAAACCAATAAATGCCGAGTTTGGTCAAGATATCTTGAAAAACAAAATGTTTTTTCATAAAGCATCTTAATTTTCGACCGATCGTTTCTATGTTAGCTATATGATAAAGTGTACCGATCATAATAGGATTTTGCATTTATATGAAGAGCATAGTAAAACTAATAAATGCCGAGTTTGATCAAGATATCTTGATAAACAAAATGTTTTTTCATACAAAAACTTAATTTTCGACTGATCGTTCTACGGCATATTATATTAAATAGTTGTTTGATCTTAATAGGATTTTGCATATATATGAGGAGCATAGTAAAACTAATAAATGCCGAGTTTGCCCAAGATATCTTGAAAAACGAAATGTTTTTTCATACAACTTAATTTTCGACCAAGCGTTCCTATGGCAGCTATGTGATATCGCGGTCCGATCTTAATAGGATTTTGCATATATATGAGGAGCATAGTAATACTAATAAATGCCGTGTTGGTCAAGATATCTTGATAAACAAAATGTTTTTTCATACAACTACTTAATTTTCCACCGAACGTTCCAATGGCAGCTATACAATATAGTGGTCCGATCTTAAAAGAATTTTTCATGCATATGATCCCCCTATGGCAGCTATATGATATAGTGGTCCTATAGTGGTATATGATAAAGTGGATTTTGCATACATCTGTGGAGCATAGTAAAACTTATAAGTGCCGAGTTTGGTTAAGATATCTTGAAAAACAAAATGTTTTTTCATACAACTTAATTTTCGACCGATCGTTCCTATGGCAGATATATGATATAGTGGTCCGATCTTAATAGGATTTTGCCTTTATATAAGTAAAACTTATAGATGCCGAGCTTGGTGAAGATATCTTGAAAAACAGGAATTTTTTTTATACAAAAACTTAATTTTCGACCGATTGTTCCTATGGCAGCTATATGATATAGTGGTCCTATAGTTGTATATGATAAAGTGGATTTTGCATACATACGTGGAGCATAGTAAAACTTATAAGTGCCGAGTTTGGTCAAGATATCTTGAAAAACAAAATGTTTTTTCATACAACTTAATTTTCGACCAATCGTTCCTATGGCAGCTATGTGATATCGCGGTCCGATCTTAATAGGATCTTGCATATATATGAGGAGCATAGTAATACTAATAAATGCCGAGTTTGGTCAAGATATCTTGATAAACAAAATGTTTTTCATACAAAAACTTAATTTTCGACCGATAGTACCTATGGCAGCTATATGATATAGTGGTCCGATCTTAAAAGGATTGACCATATATATCAGAAGTAAAGTAAAACTAATAAATGCTGAGTTTGGTCAAGATATCTTAAAAAACAAAATGTTTTTTCATACAAAAACTTAATTTTCGACCGATCGTTCCTATGGCAGCTATATGATATAGTGGTCCGATCTTAATAGGATTTTACATATATATGCGGAGCATAGCAAAACTAATAAATGCCGTATTTGGTCAAGATATCTTGATAAACAAAATGTTTTTTCATACAACTTAATTTTCGACCAAGCGTTCCTATGGCAGCTATGTGATATCGCGGTCCGATCTTAATAGGATTTTGCATATATATGAGGAGCATAGTAATACTAATAAATGCCGTGTTGGTCAAGATATCTTGATAAACAAAATGTTTTTTCATACAACTACTTAATTTTCCACCGAACGTTCCAATGGCAGCTATACAATATAGTGGTCCGATCTTAAAAGAATTTTTCATGCATATGATCCCCCTATGGCAGCTATATGATATAGTAGTCCGATCTTAATAGGATTTTGCCATTATATAAGTAAAACTAATAGATGCCGAGCTTGGTGAAGATATCTTGAAAAACAGAAATTTTTTGTATACAAAAACTTAATTTTCGACCGATTGTTCCTATGGCAGCTATATGATATAGTGGTCCTATAGTGGTATATGATAAAGTGGATTTTGCATACATATGTGGAGCATAGTAAAACTAATAAATGCCGAGTTTGATCAAGATATCTTGATAAACAAAATGTTTTTTCATACAAAAACTTAATTTTCGACCGATCGTTCTACGGCATATTATATTAAATAGTTGTTTGATCTTAATAGGATTTTGCATATATATGAGGAGCATAGTAAAACTAATAAATGCCGAGTTTGGTCAAGATATCTTGAAAAACAAATGTTTTTTCATACAACTTAATTTTCGACCAAGCGTTCCTATGGCAGCTATGTGATATTGCGGTCCGATCTTAATAGGATTTTGCATATATATGAGGAGCATAGTAATACTAATAAATGCCGTGTTTGGTCAAGATATCTTGATAAACAAAATGTTTTTTCATACAACTACTTAATTTTCCACCGAACGTTCCAATGGCAGCTATACAATATAGTGGTCCGATCTTTAAAGAATTTTTCATGCATATGATCCCCCTATGGCAGCTATATGATATAGTAGTCCGATCTTAATAGGATTTTGCCATTATATAAGTAAAACTAATAGATGCCGAGCTTGGTGAAGATATCTTGAAAAACAGAAATTTTTTGTATACAAAAACTTAATTTTCGACCGATTGTTCCTATGGCAGCTATATGATATAGTGGTCCTATAGTGGTATATGATAAAGTGGATTTTGCATACATATGTGGAGCATAGTAAAACTTATAAGTGCCGAGTTTGGTCAAGATATCTTGAAAAACAAAATGTTTTTTCTACAACTTAATTTTCGACCGATCGTTCCTATGGCAGATATATGATATAGTGGTCCGATCTTAATAGGATTTTGCCTTTATATAAGTAAAACTAATAGATGCCGAGCTTGGTGAAGATATCTTGAAGAACAGGAATTTTTTTTATACAAAAACTTAATTTTCGACCGATTGTTCCTATGGCAGCTATATGATATAGTGGTCCTATAGTTGTATATGATAAAGTGGATTTTGCATACATATGTGGAGCATAGTAAAACTTATAAGTGCCGAGTTTGGTCAAGATATCTTGAAAAACAAAATGTTTTTTCATACAACTTAATTTTCGACCAATCGTTCCTATGGCAGCTATGTGATATCGCGGTCCGATCTTAATAGGATCTTGCATATATATGAGGAGCATAGTAATACTAATAAATGCCGAGTTTGGTCAAGATATCTTGATAAACAAAATGTTTTTCATACAAAAACTTAATTTTCGACCGATAGTACCTATGACAGCTATATGATATAGTGGTCCGATCTTAAAAGGATTGACCATATATATCAGAAGTAAAGTAAAACTAATAAATGCTGAGTTTGGTCAAGATATCTTGAAAAACAAAATGTTTTTTCATACAAAAACTTAATTTTCGACCGATCGTTCCTATGGCAGCTATATGATATAGTGGTCCGATCTTAATAGGATTTTACATATATATGCGGAGCATAGCAAAACTAATAAATGCCGTATTTGGTCAAGATATCTTGATAAACAAAATGTTTTTGTATACAAAAACTTAATTTTCGACCAATCGTTCCTATGGCAGCTATGTGATATCGCGGTCCGATCTTAATAGGATCTTGCATATATATGAGGAGCATAGTAATACTAATAAATGCCGAGTTTGGTCAAGATATCTTGATAAACAAAATGTTTTTCATACAAAAACTTAATTTTCGACCAATCGTTCCTATGGCAGCTATGTGATATCGCGGTCCGATCTTAATAGGATCTTGCATATATATGAGGAACATAGTAATACTAATAAATGCCGAGTTTGGTCAAGATATCTTGATAAACAAAATGTTTTTCATACAAAAACTTAATTTTCGACCGATAGTACCTATGGCAGCTATATGATATAGTGGTCCGATCTTAAAAGGATTGACCATATATATCAGAAGTAAAGTAAAACTAATAAATGCTGAGGTTGGTCAAGATATCTTGGAAAACAAAATGTTTTTTCATACAAAAACTTAATTTTCGACCGATCGTTCCTATGGCAGCTATACGATATAGTGATCCGATCTTAATAGGATTTTGCATATATATGAGGAGCATAGTAAAACTAATAAATGCCGAGTTTGGTCAAGGTATCTTGAAAAACAAAATGTGTTTTCATAAAACAACTTAACTTTCGACCGATCGTTCCTATGGCAGCTATATGGTATAGTGGTCCGATCTTAATAGGATTTTGCATAAATATGAGGAGCATAGTAAAACTAATAAATGCTAATAAAACTAATAAACTGTACATGTCGAGCTTGGTCATGATATCTTGATAAACAAAATGTTTTTTCATACAAAAACTTAATTTTCCACCGAACGTTCCTATGGCAGCTATACAATATAGTGGTCCGATCTTACAAGAATTTTTCATGCATATGATCCCCCTATGACAGCTATATGATATAGTAGTCCGATCTTAATTGGATTTTGCCTTTATATAAGTAAAACTAATAGATGCCGAGCTTGGTGAAGATATCTTGAAAAACAGAAATTTTTGTTATACAAAAACTTAATTTACGACCGATCGTTCCTATGGCAGCTATACGATATAGTGATCCGATCTTAATAGGATTTTGAATATATATAAGGCGAATAGTAAAACTAATAAATGCCGAGTTTGGTCAAGATATCTTGAAAAACAAAATGTTTTTTCATACAACTTAATTTTCGACCAATCGTTCCTATGGCAGCTATATGATATAGTGGTCCGATCTTAATAGGATTTTACATATATATGCGGAGCATAGCAAAACTAATAAATGCCGTATTTGGTCAAGATATCTTGATAAACAAAATGTTTTTGTATACAAAAACTTAATTTTCGACCAATCGTTCCTATGGCAGCTATATGATATAGTGATCCGATCTTAATAGGATTTTGCATATATATGAGGAGCATAGTAAAACTAATAAATGCCGAGTTTGGTCAAGATATCTTGAAAAACAAAATGTTTTTTCATACAACTTAATTTTCGACTAATCGTTCCTATGGCAGCTATGTGACATCGCGGTCCGATCCCAATAGGATTTTGCATATATAGGAGGAGCTTAAGAAAACCAATAAATGCCGAGTTTGGTCAAGATATCTTGAAAAACAAAATGTTTTTTCATAAAGCATCTTAATTTTCGACCGATCGTTCCTATGTTAGCTATATGATAAAGTGTACCGATCATAATAGGATTTTGCATTTATATGAAGAGCATAGTAAAACTAATAAATGCCGAGTTTGATCAAGATATCTTGATAAACAAAATGTTTTTTCATACAACTTAATTTTCGACCAAGCGTTCCTATGGCAGCTTTGTGATATCGCGGTCCGATCTTAATAGGATTTTGCATATATATGAGGAGCATAGTAATACTAATAAATGCCGTGTTTGGTCAAGATATCTTGATAAACAAAATGTTTTTTCATACAAAAACTTAATTTTCCACCGAACGTTCCAATGGCAGCTATACAATATAGTGGTCCGATCTTAAAAGAATTTTTCATGCATATGATCCCCCTATGGCACCTATATGATATAGTAGTCCGATCTTAATAGGATTTTGCCTTTATATAAGTAAATCTAATAGATGCCGAGCTTGGTGAAGATATCTTGAAAAACAAAATGTTTTTTCATACAAAAACTTAATTTTCGACCGATCGTTCCTATGGCAGCTATATGATATAGTGGTCCGATCTTAATAGGATTTTGCATATATATGAGGAGCATGGAAATACTAATAAATGCCGAGTGTGGTCAAGATATCTTGATAAACAAAATGTTTTTTCATACAACTTAATTTTCGACCAATCGTTCCAATGGCAGCTATGTGATATAGTGGTCCGATATTAATAGGATTTTGCATAAATATGAGGAGCATAGTAAAACTAATATATGCTAATAAAACTAATAAGCTATACATGCCGAGCTTGGTGAAGATATCTTGAAAAACAAAATGTTTTTTCATACAAAAACTTAATTTTCGACCGATCGTTCCTATGGCAGCTATATGATATAGTGGTCCGATCTTAATAGGATTTTGCATATATATGAGGAGCATGGAAATACTAATAAATGCCGAGTGTGGTCAAGATATCTTGATAAACAAAATGTTTTTTCATACAACTTAATTTTCGACCAATCGTTCCTATGGCAGCTATGTGATATAGTGGTCCGATATTAATAGGATTTTGCATAAATATGAGGAGCATAGTAAAACTAATATATGCTAATAAAACTAATAAGCTATACATGCCGAGTTTGGTCAAGATATCTTGAAAAACAAAATGTTTTTTCATACAAAAACTTAATTTTCGACCGATCGTTCCTATGGCAGCTATATGATATAGTGGTCCGATCTTAATAGGATTTTGCATATATATGAGGAGCATGGAAATACTAATAAATGCCGAGTGTGGTCAAGATATCTTGATAAACAAAATGTTTTTTCATACAACTTAATTTTCGACCAATCGTTCCTATGGCAGCTATGTGATATCGCGGTCCGATCTTAATAGGATCTTGCATATATATGAGGAGCATAGTAATACTAATAAATGCCGAGTTTGGTCAATATATCTTGATAAACAAAATGTTTTTCATACAAAAACTTAATTTTCGACCGATATGATATAGTGGTCCGACCTTAAAAGGATTGACCATATATATCAGAAGTAAAGTAAAACTAATAAATGCTGAGTTTGGTCAAGATATCTTGTAACACAAAATGTTTTTTCATACAAAAACTTAATTTTCGACGGATATGGCAGCTATATGATATAGTGGTCCGATCTTAATAGGATTTCGCATATATATGAGGAGCTTAAGAAAACCAATAAATGCCGAGTTTGGTCAAGATATCTTGAAAAACAAAATGTTTTTTCATAAAGCATCTTAATTTTCGACCGATCGTTCCTGTGTTAGCTATATGATAAAGTGTACCGATCATAATAGGATTTTGAATTTATATGAAGAGCATAGTAAAACTAATAAATGCCGAGTTTGATCAAGATATCTTGATAAACAAAATGTTTTTTCATACAAAAACTTAATTTTCCACCGATCGTTCCTATGGCAGCTATATTATATACTGGTACCATCTTAATAGGATTTTGCATATATATGTGGAGCATAGTAAAACTAATAAATGCCGAGTTTGGTCAAGATATCTTGAAAAACAAAATGTTTTTTCATACATCTTAATTTTCGACCAATCGTTCCTATGGCAGCTATGTGACATCGCGGTCCCATCCCAATAGGACTTTGCATATATATGAGGAGCTTAAGAAAACCAATAAATGCCGAGTTTGGTCAAGATATCTTGAAAAACAAAATGTTTTTTCATAAAGCATCTTAATTTTCGACCGATCGTTCCTATGTTAGCTATATGATAAAGTGTACCGATCATAATAGGATTTTGTATTTATATGAAGAGCATAGTAAAACTAATAAATGCCGAGTTTGATCAAGATATCTTGATAAACACAATGTTTTTTCCTACAAAAACTTAATTTTCCACCGATCGTTCCTATGGCAGCTATATTATATAGTGGTCCGATCTTAAATGAATTTTTCATGCATATGATCGCTCCTATGGCAGGTATATAATATAGTAGTCCGATCTTAATATGATTTTGCGTTTATATAAGGAGCATAGTAAAACTAATAAATGCCGAGCTTGGTAAAGATATCTTGAAAAACAAAATGTTTTTTCATACAAAACTTAATTTTCGACCGATCGTTCCTATGGCAGCTATATGATATAGTGGTCCGATCTTAATAGGATTTTACATATATATGCGGAGCATAGCAAAACTAATAAATGCCGTATTTGGTCAAGATATCTTGATAAACAAAATGTTTTTGTATACAAAAACTTAATTTTCGACCGATCGTTCCTATGGCAGCTATACGATATAGTGATCCGATCTTAATAGGATTTTGCATATATATGAGGAGCATAGTAAAACTAATAAATGCCGAGTTTGGTCAAGGTATCTTGAAAAACAAAATGTGTTTTCATAAAACAACTTAACTTTCGACCGATCGTTCCTATGGCAGCTATATGGTATAGTGGTCCGATCTTAATAGGATTTTGCATAAATATGAGGAGCATAGTAAAACTAATAAATGCTAATAAAACTAATAAACTGTACATGTCGAGCTTGGTCATGATATCTTGATAAACAAAATGTTTTTTCATACAAAAACTTAATTTTCCACCGAACGTTCCTATGGCAGCTATACAATATAGTGGTCCGATCTTACAAGAATTTTTCATGCATATGATCCCCCTATGACAGCTATATGATATAGTAGTCCGATCTTAATAGGATTTTGCCTTTATATAAGTAAAACTAATAGATGCCGAGCTTGGTGAAGATATCTTGAAAAACAGAAATTTTTGTTATACAAAAACTTAATTTACGACCGATCGTTCCTATGGCAGCTATACGATATAGTGATCCGATCTTAATAGGATTTTGAATATATATAAGGCGAATAGTATAACTAATAAATGCCGAGTTTGGTCAAGATATCTTGAAAAACAAAATGTGTTTTCATAAAACAACTTAACTTTCGACCAATCGTTCCTATGGCAGCTATATGATATAGTGGTCCGATCTTAATAGGATTTTACATATATATGCGGAGCATAGCAAAACTAATAAATGCCGTATTTGGTCAAGATATCTTGATAAACAAAATGTTTTTGTATACAAAACTTAATTTTCGACCAATCGTTCCCATGGCAGCTATATGATATAGTGATCCGATTTTAATAGGATTTTGCATATATATGAGGAGCATAGTAAAACTAATAAATGCCGAGTTTGGTCAAGATATCTTGAAAAACAAAATGTTTTTTTCATACAACTTAATTTTCGACTAATCGTTCCTATGGCAGCTATGTGACATCGCGGTCCGATCCCAATAGGATTTTGCATATATAGGAGGAGCTTAAGAAAACCAATAAATGCCGAGTTTGGTCAAGATATCTTGAAAAACAAAATGTTTTTTCATAAAGCATCTTAATTTTCGACCGATCGTTCCTATGTTAGCTATATGATAAAGTGTACCGATCATAATAGGATTTTGCATTTATATGAAGAGCATAGTAAAACTAATAAATGCCGAGTTTGATCAAGATATCTTGATAAACAAAATGTTTTTTAATTTTCGACCAAGCGTTCCTATGGCAGCTTTGTGATATCGCGGTCCGATCTTAATAGGATTTTGCATATATATGAGGAGCATAGTAATACTAATAAATGCCGTGTTTGGTCAAGATATCTTGATAAACAAAATGTTTTTTCATACTAAAACTTAATTTTCCACCGAACGTTCCAATGGCAGCTATACAATATAGTGGTCCGATCTTAAAAGAATTTTTCATGCATATGATCCCCCTATGGCACCTATATGATATAGTAGTCCGATCTTAATAGGATTTTGCCTTTATATAAGTAAATCTAATAGATGCCGAGCTTGGTGAAGATATCTTGAAAAACAAAATGTTTTTTCATACAAAAACTTAATTTTCGACCGATCGTTCCTATGGCAGCTATATGATATAGTGGTCCGATCTTAATAGGATTTTGCATATATATGAGGAGCATGGAAATACTAATAAATGCCGAGTTTGGTCAAGATATCTTGATAAACAAAATGTTTTTTCATACAACTTAATTTTCGACCAATCGTTCCTATGGCAGCTATGTGATATAGTGGTCCGATATTAATAGGATTTTGCATAAATATGAGGAGCATAGTAAAACTAATATATGCTAATAAAACTAATAAGCTATACATGCCGAGTTTGGTCAAGATATCTTGAAAAACAAAATGTTTTTTCATACAACTTAATTTTCCACCAATCGTTCCTATGGCAGCTATGTGATATCGCGGTCCGATCTTAATAGGATCTTGCATATATATGAGGAGCATAGTAATACTAATAAATGCCGAGTTTGGTCAATATATCTTGATAAACAAAATGTTTTTCATACAAAAACTTAATTTTCGACCGATATGATATAGTGGTCCGACCTTAAAAGGATTGACCATATATATCAGAAGTAAAGTAAAACTAATAAATGCTGAGTTTGGTCAAGATATCTTGTAACACAAAATGTTTTTTCATACAAAAACTTAATTTTCGACGGATATGGCAGCTATATGATATAGTGGTCCGATCTTAATAGGATTTCGCATATATATGAGGAGCTTAAGAAAACCAATAAATGCCGAGTTTGGTCAAGATATCTTGAAAAACAAAATGTTTTTTCATAAAGCATCTTAATTTTCGACCGATCGTTCCTGTGTTAGCTATATGATAAAGTGTACCGATCATAATAGGATTTTGAATTTATATGAAGAGCATAGTAAAACTAATAAATGCCGAGTTTGATCAAGATATCTTGATAAACAAATGTTTTTTCATACAAAAACTTAATTTTCCACCGATCGTTCCTATGGCAGCTATATTATATACTGGTACCATCTTAATAGGATTTTGCATATATATGTGGAGCATAGTAAAACTAATAAATGCCGAGTTTGGTCAAGATATCTTGAAAAACAAAATGTTTTTTCATACATCTTAATTTTCGACCAATCGTTCCTATGGCAGCTATGTGACATCGCGGTCCCATCCCAATAGGACTTTGCATATATATGAGGAGCTTAAGAAAACCAATAAATGCCGAGTTTGGTCAAGATATCTTGAAAAACAAAATGTTTTTTCATAAAGCATCTTAATTTTCGACCGATCGTTCCTATGTTAGCTATATGATAAAGTGTACCGATCATAATAGGATTTTGTATTTATATGAAGAGCATAGTAAAACTAATAAATGCCGAGTTTGATCAAGATATCTTGATAAACACAATGTTTTTTCCTACAAAAACTTAATTTTCCACCGATCGTTCCTATGGCAGCTATATTATATAGTGGTCCGATCTTAAATGAATTTTTCATGCATATGATCGCTCCTATGGCAGGTATATAATATAGTAGTCCGATCTTAATATGATTTTGCGTTTATATAAGGAGCATAGTAAAACTAATAAATGCCGAGCTTGGTAAAGATATCTTGAAAAACAGAATGTTTTTTCATACAAAAACTTATTTTTCGACCGATCGTTCCTATAGCAGCTATATGATATAGTGGTCCGATCTTAAAAGGATCGACCATATATATGAGGAGTACAGGAAAACTAATAGATGCCGAGTTTGGTCAAGATATCTTGAAAAACAAAATGTTTTTTCATACAAAAACTTAATTTTCCACCGATCGTTCCTATGGCAGCTATATGATTTTGCATACATATGTGGAGCATAGTAAAACTTATAAGTGCCGAGTTTGGTCAAGATATCTTTAAAAACAAAATGTTTTTTCATACAACTTAATTTTCGACCAATCGTTCCTATGGCAGCTATGTGACATCGCGGTCCGATCCCAATAGGATTTTGCATATATATGAGGAGCTTAAGAAAGCCAATAAATGCCGAGTTTGGTCAAGATATCTTGAAAAACTAAATGTTTTTTCATAAAGCATCTTAATTTTCGACCGATCGTTCCTATGTTAGCTATATGATAAAGTGTACCGATCATAATAGGATTTTGCATTTATATGAAGAGCATAGTAAAACTAATAAATGCCGAGTTTGATCAAGATATCTTGATAAACAAAATGTTTTTTCATACAAAAACTTAATTTTCCACCGATCGTTCCTATGGCGCTATATTATATAGTGGTCCCATCTTAATAGGATTTTGCATATATATGAGGAGCATAGTAAAACTAATAAATGCCGAGTTTGGTCAAGATATCTTGAAAAACAAAATGTTTTTTCATACAACTTAATTTTCGACCAAGCGTTCCTATGGCAGCTATGTGATATCGCGGTCCGATCTTAATAGGATTTTACATATATATGAGGAGCATAGTAATACTAATAAATGCCGTGTTTGGTCAAGATATCTTGATAAAACAAATGTTTTTTTCATACAAAAACTTATTTTTCCACCGAACGTTCCTATGGCAGCTATATGATATAGTGGTCCGATCTTAAAATGATTGACCATATATATCAGAAGTAAATTAAACTAATAAATGCCGAGCTTGGTCAAGATATCTTAAAAACAAAATGTTTTTTCATACAACTTAATTTTCGACCAATCGTTCCTATGGCAGCTATGTGATATCGCGGTCCGATCTTAATAGGATTTTGCATATATATGAGGAGCATAGTAATACTAATAAATGCCGTGTTTGGTCAAGATATCTTGATAAACAAAATGTTTTTTCATACAAAAACTTAATTTTCCACCGAACGTTCCTATGGCAGCTATATAATATAGTGGTGCGATCTTAAAAGAATTTTTCATGCATATAATCCCCCTATGGCAGCTATATGATATAGTAGTCTGATCTTAATATGATTTTGCCTTTATATAAGTAAAACTAATAAATGCCGACCTTGGTGAAGATAAAATATCTTGAAAAACAGAATGTTTTTTCATACAAAAACTTAATTTTCGACCGATCGTTCCTATGGTAACTATATGATAAAGTGTTCCGTTCCTAATAGGATTTTGCATATATATGAGGAGCATAGTAAAACTAATAAATGCCGAGTTTGATCAAGGTATCTTGAAAAACAAAATGTGTTTTCATACAACAACTTAACTTTCGACCGATCATTCCTATGGCAGCTATATGATATAGTGGTCCGATCTTAATAGGATTTTGCATATATATGAGGAGCATAGTAAAACTAATAAATGCTAATAAAACTAATAATAAAAAATGCAGAGTATGGTCATGATATTTTGAAAAACAAAATGTTTTTTCATACAACAACATAAGTTTCGACCGATCGTTCCTATGGCAGCTATATGATATAGTGGTCCGATCTTAATAGGATTCTGCATATATATGAGGAGCACAGTAAACTAATAAATGCCGAGTTTAGTCAAGATATCTTGATAAACAAAATGTTTTTTCATACAAAAACTTAATTTTCCACCAATCGTTCCTATGGCAGCTATGTGATATCGCAGTCCGTTCTTAATAGGATCTTGCATATATATGAGGAGCATAGTAATACTAATAAATGCCGAGTTTGGTCAAGATATCTTGATAAACAAAATGTTTTTCATACAAAAACTTAATTTTCGACCGATGGTACCTATGGCAGCTATATGATATAGTGGTCCGACCTTAAAAGGATTGACCACATATATCAGAAGTAAAGTAAAACTAATAAATGCTGAGTTTGGTCAAGATATCTTAAAAAACAAAATGTTTTTTCATACAAATACTTAATTTTCCACCGATCGTTCCTATGGCAGCTATATGATATAGTGGTCCGATCTTAATAGGATTTTGGATATATATGAGGAGCATAGTATAACTAATAAATGCCGAGTTTGGTCAAGATATCTTGAAAAACAAAATGTTTTTTCATAAAGCATCTTAATTTTCGACCGATCGTTCCTATGTTAGCTATATGATAAAGTGTACCGATCATAATAGGATTTTGCATTTATATGAAGAGCATAGTAAAACTAATAAATGCCGAGTTTGATCAAGATATCTTGATAAACAAAATGTTTTTTCATACAAAAACTTAATTTTCCACCTATGGCAGCTATATTATATAGTGGTCCCATCTTAATAGGATTTTGCATATATATGAGGAGCATAGTAAAACTAATAAATGCCGAGTTTGGTCAAGATATCTTGAAAAACAAAATGTTTTTCATACAACTTAATTTTCGACAAAGCGTTCCTATGGCAGCTATGTGATATCGCGGTCCGATCTTAATAGGATTTTGCATATATATGAGGAGCATAGTAATACTAATAAATGCCGTGTTTGGTCAAGATATCTTGATAAAAAAAATGTTTTTTCATACAAAAACTTAATTTTCCACCGAACGTTCCTATGGCAGCTATATGATATAGTGGTCCGATCTTAAAATGATTGACCATATATATCAGAAGTAAATTAAACTAATAAATGCCGAGTTTGGTCAAGATATCTTAAAAAACAAAATGTTTTTTCATACAACTTAATTTTCGACCAATCGTTCCTATGGCAGCTATGTGATATCGCGGTCCGATCTTAATAGGATTTTGCATATATATGAGGAGCATAGTAATACTAATAAATGCCGTGTTTGGTCAAGATATCTTGATAAACAAAATGTTTTTTCATACAAAAACTTAATTTTCCACCGAACGTTCCTATGGCAGCTATATAATATAGTGGTGCGATCTTAAAAGAATTTTTCATGCATATGATCCCCCTATGGCAGCTATATGATATAGTAGTCTGATCTTAATATGATTTTGCCTTTATATAAGTAAAACTAATAAATGCCGAGCTTGGTGAAGATAAAATATCTTGAAAAACAGAATGTTTTTTCATACAAAAACTTAATTTTCGACCGATCGTTCCTATGGTAACTATATGATAAGTGTTCCGTTCCTAATAGGATTTTGCATATATATGAGGAGCATAGTAAAACTAATAAATGCCGAGTTTGATCAAGGTATCTTGAAAAACAAAATGTGTTTTCATACAAAAACTTAACTTTCGACCGATCATTCCTATGGCAGCTATATGATATAGTGGTCCGATCTTAATAGGATTTTGCATATATATGAGGAGCATAGTAAAACTAATAAATGCTAATAAACTAATAAATAAAAATGCAGAGTATGGTCATGATATTTTGAAAAACAAAATGTTTTTTCATACAACAACATAAGTTTCGACCGATCGTTCCTATGGCAGCTATATGATATAGTGGTCCGATCTTAATAGGATTCTGCATATATATGAGGAGCACAGTAAAACTAATAAATGCCGAGTTTAGTCAAGATATCTTTATAAACAAAATGTTTTTTCATACAAAAACTTAATTTTCGACCGATCGTTCCTATGGCAGCTATATGATATAGTGGTCCGATCTTAAAAGGATTGACCATATATATGAGGAGTACAGTAAAACTAATAGATGCCGAGTTTGGTCAAGATATCTTGAAAAACAAAATGTTTTTTTATACAACTTAATTTTCGACCGATCGTTCCTGTGGCAGCTATATGATATAGTGGTCCGATTTTAAAAGGATTGACCATTATATGAGAAGTAAAGTAAAACAAATAAACGCTGAGTTTGGTCAAGATATCTTGAAAAACAAAATGTTTTTTCATACAATTTAATTTTCGACCGATCGTTTCTTTGGCAGCTATATGATATAGTGGTCCGATCTTAATAGGATTTTTCATATATATGAGGAGCAGAGTAAAACAATTAAATGCCGAGTTTAGTCAAGATATCTTTATAAACAAAATGTTTTTTCATACAAAAACTTAATTTTCGACCGATCGTTCCTATGGCAGCTATATGATATAGTGGTCCGATTTTAAAAGGATTGACCATTATATGAGAAGTAAAGTAAAACAAATAAACGCTGAGTTTGGTCAAGATATCTTGAAAAACAAAATGTTTTTTCATACAACTTAACTTTCGACCGATCGTTCCTATGGCAGTTATATGATATAGTGGTCCGATCTTAATAGGATTTTGCATATATATGAGGAGCATAGTAAAACTAATAAATGCCAAGTTTAGTCAAGATATCTTGATAAACAAAATGTTTTTCATACAAAAACTTAATTTTCGACCGATCGTTCCTATTGCAGCTATATGATATAGCGGTCCGATCTTAATAGGATTTTGCATATATATGAGGAGCATAGTAAAACTAATAAATGCCGAGTTTGGTCAAGGTATCTTGAAAAACAGAATGTTTTTTCATTCAAAAGCTTAATTTTCGACCGATCGTTCCTATAACAGCAATATGATATAGCGGTCCGATCTTAATAGGATTTTGCATATATATGAGGAGCATAGTAAAACTAATAAATGCCAAGTTTGGTCAAGATATCTTTAGAAACAAAATGTTTTCATACAAAAACTTAATTTTCGACCGATCGTTCCTATGGCAGCTATATGATATAGCGGTCCGATCTTAATAGGATTTTGCATATATATGAGGAGCATAGTAAAACTAATAAATGCCGAGCTTGGTGAAGATATCTTGAAAAACAGAATGTTTTTTCATACAAAAACTTAATTTTCGACCGATCGTTTCTATGGTAGCTATATGATATAGTGGTCCGATCTTAAAAGCATTGATCAATTATATGAGGAGTAAAGTAAAACTAATAAATGCCGAGCTTGGTGAAGATTGAAAAACAGAATGTTTTTTCATACAAAAACTTAATTTTCGACCGATCGTTCCTGTAGCAGCAATATGATATAGTCGTCTGATCTTAAAAGGATTGACCATATATATGAGAAGTAAAGTAAAACAAATAAACGCTGAGTTTGGTCAAGATATCTTGAAAAACAAAATGTTTTTTCATACAAAAACAAAATGTTCGACCGATCGTTCCTATGGCAACTATATGATATAGTGGTCCGATCTCAATAGGATTTTGCATATATATGAGGGTCATGGTAAAACTAATAAATGCCGAGTTTGGTCAAGATATCTTGAAAAACAAAATGTTTCTTCTTACAACTTAATTTTCGACCGATCGTTCCTATGGCAGCTTTATGATATAGTGGTCCGATCTTAATAGGATTTTGCATATAAATGAGGAGCATAGTAAAACTAATAAATGCCGAGTTTGGTCAAGATATCTTAATTTCCGACCGATCGTTTCTATGGTAGCTATATGATATAGTGGTCCGATCTTAAAAGCATTGATCAATTATATGAGGAGTAAAGTAAAACTAATAAATGCCGAGCTTGGTGAAGATTGGAAAACAGAATGTTTTTTCATACAAAAACTTAATTTTCGACCGATCGTTCCTGTAGCAGCAATATGATATAGTCGTCTGATCTTAAAAGGATTGACCATATATATGAGAAGTAAAGTAAAACAAATAAACGCTGAGTTTGGTCAAGATATCTTGAAAAACAAAATGTTTTTTCATACAAAAACAAAATGTTCGACCGATCGTTCCTATGGCAACTATATGATATAGTGGTCCGATCTCAATAGGATTTTGCATATATATGAGGGTCATGGTAAAACTAATAAATGCCGAGCTTGGTGAAGATATCTTGAAAAACAGAATGTTTTTTCATACAAAACTTAATTTCGACCGATCGTTTCTATGGTAGCTATATGATAAAGTGGTCCGATCTTAAAAGCATTGATGAATTATATGAGGAGTAAAGTAAAACTAAATGCCGAGCTTGGTGAAGATTGAAAAACAGAATGTTTTTTCATACAAAAACTTAATTTTCGACCGATCGTTCCTGTACCAGCAATATGATATAGTCGTCTGATCTTAAAAGGATTAACCATATATATGAGAAGTAAAGTAAAACAAATAAACGCTGAGTTTGGTCAAGATATCTTGAAAAACATGGTAAAACTAATAAATGCCGAGTTTATTTATTTATTTATTTATTTATTTATTTATTTATTAATGGTCGACAAAACGAGTGTCTTCCTCATTATTCAATAGAATATACAATAGAATTTTATGCTAAAGCCTAGTTAAAGGATACAATTTTCTAAATAGCATCACCGACCGATGGAGGTGTTTTATTTGCCAGTCCGGCCAGCTGTGCCCCTTTTCACAGCTAATTTTGTCAGTGACGCTATTAGAGCCTACATCTAAGCAGAAGGTTGTAAGTAGGAAAAAAGTGTTTTCAAGTAACATTAAAATAATCTTAATTTGCTATATTAATAAAGAAAATACAATAAATAGGAAAAATGAAAGTAAGAAGATTGTTTAAAGTAAAACAATGTAAGTTAGATAAGAGTGTTAAGTAGCTAGGACAGAGAGAAAGTAATGGGAAATCACCGACCCGGGGGGGAAAATTTTTTAGCCTGTCCGGCAAGCAATGCCCCTGCTCATAGCTAGGATGGTCAGCGACTTCCCGAAGGTATCCTGAAAGCAACGATTTTATTAGGGGTAGAGACAGTTCGGTAGAGAAAACGTGATGCAAACTATTATAATTTTACATAGCACGCGAAAAGGATTGTGCATAGCGTAGTCTGTTGTGCACGTAGATAGTAAAAAGGGGCGATAATTTCTGGTTGGTCTAGCCGGAACAGAGAATTGAAGACGCCCTAGCAGAAAAGGAGAATCTATGTCGCCAATAATCAACTTATGTAGAAGGACAACACCGAGAATTGTCCTACGGTTGGTTAACGACGGAAGGTTGAGAAGAAGCAGTCTGCTGGAGTAGGATGGCAACCGAAGATTAGGGTCCCAATTTAAACCTCGTAAGGCAAAAAGCAGAAATTGCTTCTGAACAGATTCAATACGATCCTGGCTGTTGTTATACTGTGGAGACCAAATGCAAGAGCAGTATTCAAGGATAGGGCGAACAAGAGAGATGTACAGAAGTTTTGTTATAAAAGGATCGTTAAACTCTTTAGACCATCGTTTAATGAATCCAAGTACACCTTTTGCCTCATTAACGATGGTATCTATGTGAAGATTGAAACAGAGTTTAGAATCAAAAATTACGCCTAGATCCTTAACTGTTAGTATACGTTGCAAAGGGATATTGTCGATTGTATAACTGACAAGATAAGGTGTAGTACGATTAAAAGTCATAAACATACACTTTGAACAGTTTAGATGCAATTGATTGGCCGAACACCATAGTTGCATAGCGTTCAAATCGTCTTGTAGACGAGAATGATGTAGGGGATTAGTGTATGATAGAAAAGTTTGACATCGTCCGCGTACATGAGTACACGGGCATGTGATATGACAGAGGGAGATCATTTAAAAAAAGGGTAAAGAGTAAAGGTCCAAGATGACTACCTTGAGGAACACCAGAAGTAACGTGAACCCGTTTAGAGGTAGTCAGCCTCAGCATTACTCTTTGGGTCCTACCTTTTAAATAAGAATTAATCCAAAGCAGAAGAGACAGGGGGAAACCTATTCGGTCAAGTTTAAAAGTAAAATGTCATGGTGCACAGAGTCAAACGCCTTACTGAAGTCAGTGTAAATGACATCAGTTTGCATTTTCGAAAGGAAAGCATCGTTTACCAAGGAAGTAAACTCAAGCAGATTGGTCGTAGTTGACCGATTCTTTACGAATCCATGTTGAACAGGGGAAACAACTGATTTGCAGAAATGCTGCAAATTCGAAGTGATTATTTTTCAAATAATTTAGGAATAGCGGACAGTTTTGCAATGCCCCTGTAATTTCGTATATCAGACTTCCCACCTTTCTTGTGAAGAGGAATGATATAAGATTCTTTCCAAAGAGATGGAAAGACAGAAGTTTCAAGGGATAGATTAAAAAGCTTTAGCAATGGATAAAGAAGGGAAGAACTACACTCCTTGAGAAGACAACTAGGAATATTGTCCGGCCCAGGAGAGTAAGAAGACTTTAAAGAGTTTATAGCTAATAGGAGAGAGGAGTGTGAAATAATTAGAGGAGGTATATAACTTGCGGAAGAAATAGTATAAGGGTAAGCATTAGTATTAGGACAGACTGAAGAGTAAGTTGATTGGAAAAAATTAGCAAACAGGTTAGCAGAATCAGTGTCATTGCTAGCTTTATCCAAGCCAAGAAAAAAAGAAGATGGCAAACTTGAAGACTTACGCTTCAAGTTTACAAAATTATAAAACTGTCTCGGATTTCGGGAAAATTGTCTTTTACAACGTATTAGATAATTCTCATAGCATTGAGAATTAAGAAGAAAGAAGTTCGACTTGGCTATGGAATATTTAGCCAAGTCTGTACACGAACCAGACTTTTTAAACTTTTTAAAATATTTAGATTTTACATTTTTTAGATGTGATAATCTGGTAGTAACCAGGGTGGTTTTGAAAAAGTAGTCGAAGGAATTGACTTAGGAATACACACATCTAAGAGGGAGATTAGGGTGATGTAAAAAAAATTAATAGCTGTATTCATATCAACTGAGTCATATAAGAAAGACCAATCGGTTGAATAAATAAGCTGATTCAGCAAAGAATAATTTCCTTTGCGAAAGCAATAGCGGGGCTTTTGGCTGATGAGCACGAAAGGATGAAAGGATTACAATTTAGCATTGCAATCTCTAAAGTTGGATGATAGACATCCTCAGGAAGAGATAAAGGAGGGGACCTAGACACATTAGAAATAAGGTAGTCGTTAACAAATACAAGGTCAGTGTTCTAGTCAAATGATTAGAAATTGAATTGATTTGAAACAACGAAAGATCAAGCATGCAGTCTATAAATCGTGCTGTGCTGAGGGCACTAGATAATTTTTGGCAGTAAATAATGACCAAGAGATGTTGGGCAAATTAAAATCACCCAACACCATAAATAGGTCACTATCACGCACGTGTGAAGAAACTTCTTTAATACAAGTAATATGTTTCATATAAACTTGAATATCAGAAGAAGGTGGGACATAAGAGCATGTTACATAGACATTCCGTGTAGGAAAAGACACCTTAACTGAGACAATCTCAGCGTCAGTAGGCGTACTAAAACAGAAAAGTTCAGACTGGAGAGTGGCTTTAACGGCAATTAACACCCCACCACCTCGAGTCGGCCGATCATTTCGATACAAACTAAGTTATTTGATAAAATCTCAAAATCAGATATGGTTGAGTTCAACCATGTTTCTGAAAATGCTATTATATCCGAATTGAAGGAAGTGCTGGCCATAAATAGATTTTTAAGTTTTGAAATAAGACCTCTAACATTCTGATAATGAATAAAGATTTGGTCAGAAGCTAGTTTTTTGGGGCAGAAATGGTACCCTGTATTGAAGGGACTGGAAGGGTGACAGGCTGGTTACGCTTTTTAGGCTTGAACTCGTGAACAATCATGTGTGGAGGCCAAAATTTGGGATCACAAATGATTGGGAACATATCATGTGAAACATTTATTTGAATGATGATATTTCACGAGGGGTGGAGAAATTAAATTTAGTTATTGACACGCTAGCAGAAGATTTGCTAGCATATAGGCTGCCAATGACTCAGAAGTGGTGTCCGACGAAAGTCGAGACACAAAGACTTGCCTACGAGGGGCAACTACCGTTAAAGTAGGCGCTGGTGGGGCTGTAGGTAATACAGGAGTTGGGGAGCTAACGAGCACAATGATTGTTTTTACACATCTGGGCAAGATTGCGCGCAGGTCTACCTTTGCGGCCAGGAGCTGATGGGGCTGAGGCTTTGATTAATTGGGACGGGATCAGGTACGGGCTCTACTGGGACTAGTACAGGGTTGAGACAGGGGTAATTGGACAGTCGCTTGGAGAAGGCGATAAAGACAACATTGGAGATACATCCAAGTTGCTAGGAAGGACAAGAAAGTAGTAGGTGTCTGAACAGACGTAGAGGGCAATTGCAAAAGTTTGAGGCTCCAACCGGCGATTGGTTGGGGACTCAAATTTATATTTGCCAAGCAGCTCGAAACTGGAGTCAAAAATACTCGAGAGCTGCTTAGCTACATTATTTAATTTTAAGAATTGACTTCTCACAGAATTATACATTCTAGAGAAATCAATTTGCTTGTCGATGCATTCTGAGCACGACCAACGCAAGCCACCACAGCCCTTCTTGGCAATAGCAGCGATCTTGTCGCAATCACGCCCAGTGAGACCTGCACATTTAGCATGCATCATATTCTCACACAGCCAGCAATTAACAAATTGCGGCAGTGCAGAATCATCAGGCTGCTTGAACGTGCACGGTTTCTTACAGGCACAACATCATTATTTAATGCGTATGCAAATTGCGAGAGCACAGAGCAAAACGAAAACGGTGCAACAAGATAGAGCAAGTAAATACCCAAACAAATTGTTTGGAGCAAAAAGCAATAGAACGTTTGCGAGAGCGCGATGCACAAGCAGCAAGTATGCAGCGAACACACGCACAAACAAGTGTATGCACAGGGGAGCACCAAAGCAAAAGAATCAAAACAGGCAATAACAACAACACGGACTGATGCCGCGTTTTATAAAATGTTAATATTAACTGACTTACGCTGCACAACGATAAACACTTGCACAGTTTATTAAAGCTTCTTAAATAGCACCCGAAAAATGCAAAATTTGAAATAAAAAGCAGGATAAAAGCGCAAAAATATATAAAAATCTTGGAGCACAAGTAAACACGTCATCACTCTCAACTGAGAACTCTCTC
>JAURSC010000097.1:0-158484 GCA_030788265.1 Drosophila americana | reverse complement strand
TTTCACATATGTGCTGCGTGCAAGAAAAACACGAACTTCTGCAAAATTTCAATTGATAGCTTTAAGGCGGAGGGAATGGATCGCATAGAAACTGACAGACGGACCGACGGACATGGCTCTATCGACTCGGCTGTTGATGCTGATCAAACATATATATACTTTATGGGGTCGGATTGTCTCCTTCTATGCGTAAACACATTTCACGACAAAATTAAAATACCCTCTGCAAGGGAAAAAAATATTGTAATCAAAAAATTGGATTTCGACCGATCGTTCCTATGGCAGCTATGTGATATAGTTGTACGATGTTGATAGGATTCTGCATATATATGAGGAGTGCAGTTAAAAACTAATAAATGCCGATTTTGGTCAGGGTATCATCGTTCCTATGTCAGCTAAATGATATAGTGGTCCGATCTAATAGGAGTTTGCATATACATGAGGCGTATAGTTAATCTAATAAATGTCGAGTTTGGTCCGATCGTTTTACGGCAGCTATATGATATAGTGATACGATCTTAATAGGATTTTGCATATATATGAGGAGTAAAGTAAAAAACTATTAAATGCCGAGCTTGGTCAAGATATCTTGAAGAAAAATGTTTTTTCATAAAGCATCTTAATTTTCGACGATCGTTTCAATGGCAGCTATAGATATAGTGGCCGATCTTGTTAGTATTTTGCCTTTATATGAGGAGTATAGTAAAACTAATAAATGCCGAGTTTGCTCAAGATATCTTGATAAACAAAATGTTTTTCTTACAACACCTTAAGTTTCGACAATCGATCCGATGGCAGCTATATGATATAGTGGTCCGATCTTAATAGGATTGCCTTTATATGGTGAGTATAGTAAAATAATAAATGCTGAGTTTGGTCAAGATATGTTGGAAAATAAAAATGTTTTTCATACAAAAACTAATTTTCGACCGATCGTTCCTATGGCAGCTATATGATATAGTGGTTCGATCTTAATAGTATTTGATATATGTGGGAGTATAGTAAACTAATAAATGTGCAGTTTGGTCAAGATATCTTGAAAAAAAAATGTTTTTCACAACAAAAACTAATTTTCGACCGATCGTTCCTACGGCAGCTATATGATAGTAGTTCGATCTTAATAGTATTTTGCATATATATGAGGAGTCAACTAGAACTAATAAATGCCGAGTTTGGTCAAGATATCTTGATAAACAAAATATTTTCATAAAAAAAACTAATTTTCGACCGCTCGTTTCTATGGCAACTAAATGATATAGTGCTCTAGTGCTGGATATGCGAAGTATAGTTAAACTAATAAATGCCGAGCTTGGTCAATATATCTTGAAAAACATAGTGTTTTCTTCATACAATGACTTAATTTTCGACCGATCGTTCCTATGGCGCTATATGATAATGGTCCGATCTTGATATGATTTGCATATATATGAGAAGCATAGTAAAGGTAACAATGCCGAGTTTGGTCAAGATATCTTGAAAACAAAATGTTTTTCATAAAACAACTTAGTTTCGACGATCGTTCCTATGGCAGCTATATGATATAGTCTCGATCTTTATAGAATTTGCATATATATGAGGAAAATAGTAAGACTAATAAATGCCGAGTTTGTCAAGATATCTTGAAAAAACAAAATATTTTTCCTTGCACAAATAAACTTTTGACCGATCGTTTCTATGGCAGCTATATGATATAGGGTCCGATTAATAAGACTTTGCATATATATGAGGAGTATAGTAAAACTAATAAATGTCGGGTTTGGTCAAGATATCTTGAAAAACAAAATGTTTTTTCTTCAACACCTATACTTTCGACCGATCGTTCCGATGGCAGCTATATGATATAGTGGTCCGATCTTAATAGGATTTGCATATATATGAGGAGTAGAGTAAAACTAATAAATGCCGAGTTTGCTCAAAATACTTGAAAAACAAAATGTTTTTCATACAAAAAATTAATTTTCGACCGATCGTTCCTATGGCAGCTTATGATATAGTGTTCCGATCTTAATATGATTTTGCATATATATGAGAAGCATAGTAAAATTAAAAAATTCCGAGTTTGGTCAAGATATCGTGAAAAATAAATGTTTTTTATACGAAAACTTATCGTTCCTATGGCAGCTATATGATATAGTGTTCCGATCTTAATATTATTTTGCATATATATGAGAAGCATAGTAAAAGTAACAAATGCCGGTTTGGTCAAGATATCTTGAAAAACAAAATGTTTCTTATACAAAAACTTAATTCTTAACCGATCGTTCCTATTGCAGCTTTATTTAGTGCACCGATCTTAATATTTTTTGCATATATATGAGAACATAGTAAAAGTAACAAATGCCGAGTTTGGTCAAGATATCCTGAAAAAACAAAATGTTTTTTCATACAAAAACTTAATTTTAACCGATCGGTCCTATGGCATTAATATGATATAGTGTTCCGACCTAATATATTTTGCATTTATATGAGAAGCATAGTAAAATTAACAAATTCCGAGTTTGGTCAAGATATCTTGAAAAACAAAATGTTTTTTCATAAAACAACTTAATTTTCGACCGATCCTTCATATGGCAGCTATATGATATAGTCTCCGATCTTTATAAAATTTGCATATATATGAGGAAAATTGTAAAACAAATAATGCCGAGTTTGGTAAAGATATCTTGAAAACAAAATATTTTTTCATAGCACAAATTAACTTTTGACCGATCGTTTCTATGGCAGCTATATGAATAGTGGTCCGATCTTAATAACACTTTGCATATATATGAAGAGTATAGTAAAACTAATAAATGTCGAGTTTGTCAGATATCTTGAAAACAAAATGTTTTTTCTTACAACAACTTAACTTTCGACCGATCGTTCCGATGGCAGCTATATGAGATAGTGGTCCGATCTTAATAGGATTTTGCATATATATGAGGAGTAGAGTAAACTAATAAATGCCGATTTGTCAAGATTTCCTGAAAAACAAAAAAGGGTTTGTAATTAAAAGCCTAGTTTTTCGACCGATGGTTCCTATTGCAGATATATGATACAATGGTCGATCGTAATAGGATTTTGCATATATATGAGGAGTAGAGTAAAACAATAATGACGAATTTGGTCCAGATATCAGGAAAAACAAATGTTCTTTCATACAACAACTAATTTTCGACCGATCGTTCTACGGCAGCTATATAATATAGTAGTTCGATCTTAATAGTATTTTGCACATATATGAGGAGTAAAGTAAAACTAAAAATGCCGAGTTTGTCAAGATATCTTGATAACAAAATATTTTTCATACAAAAACTTAATTTTCGACCGCTCGTTTCTATGGCAACTATTATATAGTGGTCTAGTGCTGGATATGAGGAGTATAGTAAAACTAATAAATGCCGAGCTTGGTCAATATATCTTGAAAAACAAAATGTTTTCTTCATACAATGACTTAATTTTCGACCGATCGTCCTATGGGCAGCTATATGATATAATGGCCCGATCTTATAGGATCTTGCAAATATATGACGAAAATAGTAAACTAATAAATGAAGAGTTTGGTCAAGATTTCCTGAAAACATAATATTTTTTCATACAACAACTTAATTTTCGACCGATCGTTTCAATGGCAGCTATATGATAGAGTGGTGCGATCTTAAAAGGATTTTGCCTCTATATGAGGAGTAAAGTAAACTAATAAATGCCGAGTTTTGTCAAATATCTTAAAAAATAAATTTTTTTTTATACAGGAATCAACTTTTCTGACCGATTGTTCCTATGGCAGCTATATGATATAGTGGTTTCGATCTTAATGGGATTTTGCCTTATATGAGGAGTATAGTAAACTAATACATGCCGAGTTTGGTCAATATATCTTGAAAAACAATTGTTCTTTCATACAACCACTTAATTTTCGACCGATCGCGATCTACGACAGCTATATGATATAGTAGTTCGATCTTAATAGTATTTGCACATATATGAGGATAAAGTAAAATTAATAAATGCCGAGTTTGGTCAAGATATCTTGATAAACAAAATGTTTTTCATACCAAAACTTAATTTTCGACCGATCGTTCCTATGGCAGCTATATGATATAGTGCCGATCTTAATATTATTTTGCATATATAAAGAAACATAGTAAAAGTAACAAATGCCGAGTTTGGTCATATATCATGAAAAACAAAATGTTTTTTCATACAAAAACTTATTTTTAACCGATCGTTCCATGGCAGCTATATGATATAGTGTTCCGATCTTAATATATTGTGCATATATATGAGACAGCAAAGTAAAGTAACAAATGCCGAGTTTGGTCGAGATATCTTGAAAAACAAAATGTTTTTCATAAACAACTTAATTTTCGACCGATCGTTCCTATGGCAGCTATATGATATAGTCTCCGATCTTTATAGAATTTTGCATATATATGAGGAAAATAGTAAAACTAATAAATGCCGAGTTTGGTCAAGATATCTTGAAAAAATAATTTTTTTCTAGCACAATTAACTTTAGACCGATCGTTTCTATGGCAGCTATATGATATAGTGTCCGATCTTAATAAGACTTTGCATATATATGAGGAGTATAGTAAAAACTAATAATGTCAAGTTTGGTCAAGATATCTTGAAAAACAAATGTTTTTTCTTACAACACCTTAACTTTCGACCGATCGTTCCGATGGCAGCTATATGATATAGTGGTCCGATCTTAATATGATTTTGCATATATAAGAGTAGAGTAAAACTAATAAATGCCGAGTTTGGTCAAGATATCTTGAAAAACAAAAAAGGGTTTGTAATCAAAAGCCTAGTTTTTCGACCGATGGTCCTATTGCAGATATATGATACAATGGTCGGATCTTAATAGGATTTTGCATATATATGAGAGTAGAGTAAAACTAATCGATGACGAATTTGTCGAGATATCAGGAAAAAAAAATGTTTTTTCATACAACTTAATTTACGACCGATCGTACATATGGCAGCTATATGATATAAAGGTCCGATTTAATGTGGTTTTGCATATATATGAGGAGTAAAGTAAAACAAATAAATGCCGAGCTTGGTCAATATATCTTGAAAAACAAAGTGTTTTCTTCATACAATGATTAATTTTCGACCGATCGTTCCTATGGCAGCTATATGATATAATGGTCCGATCTTAATAGGATTTTCATATATATGAGGAAAATGGTAAAACTAATAATGAAGAGTTTGGTCAAGATTTCCTGAAAACATAATATTTTTTCATACAATAACTTAATTTTCGTCCGATCGTTCCTATGGCAGCTATATGATATAGTGTTCCGATCTTAATATTATTTGGCATATATATAAGAAGCATAGTAAAAGTAACAAATGCCGAGTTTGGTCAAGATATCATGAAAAACAAAATGTTTTTTCTTACAACACCATAACTTTCGACCGATCGTTCCGATGGCAGCTATATGATATAGTGGTCCGATCTTAATAGGACTTTGCCTTTATATGGTGAGTATAGTAAAACTAATAAATGCTGAGCTTGGTCAAGATATGTTGAAAAATAAAATGTTTTTCATACAAAACTTAATTTCGACCGATCGTTCCTATGGCAGCTATATGATATAGTGGTTCGATCTTAATAGTATTTTGCATATATGTGAGGAGTATAGTAAACTAATAAATGTGCAGTTTGGTCAAGATATCTTGAAAAAAAAATTTTTTCACACAAAACTTAAATTCGACCGATCGTTCCTACGGCAGCTATATGATATAGTAGTTCGATCTTAATAGTATTTTGCATATATATGAGGAGTCAACTATAACTAATAAATGCCGAGTTTGGTCAAGATATCTTGATAAACAAAATATTTTTCATAAAAAAACTTAATTTTCGACGCTCGTTTCTATGGCAACTATGATATAGTGGTCTAGTGCTGGATATGAGAAGTATAGTTAAACTAATAAATGCCGAACTTGGTCATATATCTTGAAAAACAAAGTGTTTGCTTCATACAATGACTTAATGTTCGACCGATCGTTTCCTATGGTAGCTATATGATATAATGGTCCGATCTTGATATGATTTTTGCATATATATGAGAAGCATAGTAAAGGTAACAAATGCCGAGTTTGGTCAAGATATCTTGAAAAACAAAATTTTTTTCATAAAACAACTTATTTTCGACCGATCGTTCCTATGGCAGCTATATGCTTGGTCAATATAGCTTGGTCAATATATCTTGAAAAACAAAGTGTTTTCTTCATACAATGACTTAATTTTCGACCGATCGTTCCTATGGCAGCTATATTATATAATGGTCCGATCTTAATAGGATTTTGCATATATATGATGAAGATGGTAAAACTAATAAATGAAGAGTTTTGTCAGATTTCCTGAAAAACATAATATTTTTTTTATACAATAACTTAATTTTCGTCTGATCGTTCCTATGGCAGCTATATGATATAGTGTTCCGATCTCAATATTATTTTGCATATATATAAGAAGCATAGTAAAAGTAACAAATGCCGAGTTTGGTCAAGATATCATGAAAAACAATGTTTTTTCTTACAACACCTTAACTTTCGACCGATCGTTCCGATGGCAGCTATATGATATAGTGGTCCGATCTTAATAGGACTTTGCTTTTATATGGTGAGTATAGTAAAACTAATAAATGCTGAGCTTGGTCAAGATATGTTGAAAAATAAAATGTTTTTCATACAAAAACTTAATTTTCGACCGATCGTTTCCTATGGCAGCTATATGATATAGTGTTTCGATCTTAATAGTATTTTGCATATATGTGAGGAGTATAGTAAAACTAATAAATGTGCAGTTTGGTCAAGATATCTTGAAAAAAAATGTTTTTCACACAAAAACGTAATTTTCGACCGATCGTTCCTACGGCAGCTATAGATATAGTAGTTCGATCTTAATAGTATTTTGCATATATATGAGGAGTCAACTATAACTAATAAATGCCGAGTTTGGTCAAGATATCTTGATAAATAAATATTTTTCATAAAAAAACTTAATTTTTCGACCGCTCGTTTCTATGGCAACTAAATGATATATTGGTCTAGTGCTGGATATGAGAAGTATAGTTAACTAATAAATGCCGAACTTGGTCAATATATCTTGAAAACAAAGTGTTTTCTTCATACAATGACTTAATTTTCGACCGATCGTTCCTATGGTAGCTATATGATATAATGGTCCCACTTGATATGATTTTGCATATATGAGAAGCATAGTAAAGGTAACAAATGCCGAGTTTGGTCAAGATATCTTGAAAAACAAATGTTTTTTCATAAAACAACTTAATTTTCGACCGTCGTTCCTATGGCAGCTATATGCTTGGTCAATAGCTTGGTCATAATATCTTGAAAAACAAAGTGTTTTCTTCATACAATGACTTAATTTTCGACCGATCGTTCCTATGGCAGCTATATGATATAATGGTCCGATCTTAATAGGATTTTGCATATATATGAGGAAAATGGTAAAACTAATAAATGAAGAGTTTGGTCAAGATTTCCTGAAAAACATAATATTTTTTTTATACAATAACTTAATTTTCGTCTGATCGTTCCTATGGCAGCTATATTATAAAGTTCCGATCTCAATATTATTTTGCATATATATAAGAGCATAGTAAAAGTAACAATGCCGAGTTTGGGTCAAGATATCATGAAAAACAAAGTTTTCTCTGACAACACCTTAACTTTCGACCGATCGTTCCGATGGCAGCTATATGATATAGTGGTCCGATCTTAATAGGACTTTGCCTTATATGGTGATATAGTAAAACCAATAATGCCGAGTTTGGTTAAGATATCTGATAAACAAAAGGTTTTTTCATACAAAAACTTAATTTTCGACCGATCGTTCATATGGCAGCTATATGATTAATGGTCCGATCTTAATAGGTTTTTGCATTTTTTAGAAGAGCATAGTAAAACTAATAAATGCCGAGTTCGGTCACGATATTTTGATAAACAACATGTTTTTGCAAACAAAAACTTAAGTTTCGACCGGTCGTTCCTATGGCAGCTATATGATATAGTGGTTCGATCTTAATAGTATTTTGCATATATGTGAGGAGTATAGTAAGACTAATAAATGTGCAGTTTGGTCAAGATATCTTGAAAAAAAAATGTTTTTCACACAAAAACTTAATTTTCGACCGATCGTTCCTACGGCAGCTATATGATATAGTAGTTCGATCTGAATAGTATTTTGCATATATGAGGAGTCAACTAAAAATAATAAATGCCGAGTTTGGTCAAGATATCTTGATAAAACAAAATTTTTCATAAAAACACTTAATTTTCGAACGCTCGTTTCTATGGCAACTAAATGATATAGTGGTCTAGTGCTGGATATGAGAAGTATAGTTAAACTAATAAATGCCGAGCTTGGTCAATATATCTTGAAAACAAAGTGTTTTCTTCATACAATGACTTAATTTTCGACCGATCGTTCCTATGGTAGCTATAGATATAATGGTCCGATCTTGATATGATTTTGCATATATATGAGAGCATAGTAAAGGTAACAAATGCCGAGTTTGGTCAAGATATCTTGAAAAAAACAAATGTTTTTTCATAAACAACTTAATTTTCGACCGATCGTTCCTATGGCAGCTATATGCTTGGTCAATATAGCTTGGTCATATATCTTGAAAACAAAGTGTTTTCTTCATACATGACTTAATTTTCGACCGATCGTTCCTATGGCAGCTATATGATATAATGGTCCGATCTTAATAGGATTTTGCATATATATGAGGAAAATGGTAAAACTAATAAATGAAGAGTTTGGTCAAGATATCCTGAAAACATAATATTTTTTCATACAATAACTTAATTTTCGTCCGATCGTTCCTATGGCAGCTATATGATATAGTGTTCCGATCTTAATATTATTTGGCATATATATAAGAAGCATAGTAAAAGTAACAAAGGCCGAGTTTGGTCAAGATATCATGAAAAACAAAATGTTTTTTCATAAACAACTTAATTTTCGACCGATCGTTCCTATGGCAGCTATATGAATAGTCTCCGATCTTTATAGAATTTTACATATATATGAGGAAAATAGTAAAACTAATAAATGCCGAGTTTGGTCAAGATATCTTGAAAAACAAAATTTTTTTCCTTGCACAAATTAACTTTTCACCGATCGTTTCTATGGCAGCTATATGATATAGTGGTCCGATCTTAATAAGACTTTGCATATATAGAGGAGTATAGTAAACTAATAAATGTCGAGTTTGGTCAAGATATCTGAAAAACGAAATGTTTTTTCTTACAACACCTTAACTTTCGACCGATCGTTCCGATGGCAGCTATATGATATAGTGGTCCTATCTTAATAGGATTTTGCATATATATGAGGAGTAGAGTAAACTAATAAATGCCGAGTTTGGTCAAGATATCTTGAAAAACAAAAAAGGGTTTGTAATTAAAAGCCTAGTTTTTGACCGATGGCTCCTATTGCAGATATGATAGAATGGTCGGATCTTAATAGGATTTTGCATATATATGAGGAGTAGAGTAAAACTAATATGACGAATTTGGTCGAGATATCAGGAAAAAAAATGTTTTTTCATACAACTTAATTTTCGACCGATCGTACCCTTGGCAGCTATATATATAGTAGTTCGATCTTAATAGTATTTTGCACATATATGAGAAGTCACTATAACTAATAAATGCCGAGTTTGGTCAAGATATCTTGATAAACAAAATATTTTTCATAAAAAAACTAAATTTTCGACCGCTCGTTTCTATGGCAACTAAATGATATAGTGGTCTAGTGCTGGATATGAGAAGTGTAGTTAAACTAATTAGTGCCGAGCTTGGTCAATATATCTTGAAAAACAAAGTGTTTTCTTCATACAATAACTTAATTTTCGACCGATCGTTCCTATGGTAGCTATATGATAGAATGGTCCGATCTTGATATGATTTTGCATATATAGAAGCATAGTAAAGGTAACAAATGCCGAGTTTGGTCAAGATATCTTGAAAAACAAAATCTTTTTTATAAAACAACTTAATTTTCGACCGATCGTTCCTATGGCAGCTATATGCTTGGTCAATATAGCTTGGTCAATATATCTTGAAAAACAAAGTGTTTTCTTCCATACAATGACTTAATTTTCGACCGATCGTTCCTATGGCAGCTATATGATATAATGGTCAGATCTAATAGGATTTTGCATATATATGAGGAAATGGTAAAACTAATAAATGAAGAGTTTGGTCAAGATTTCCTGAAAAACATAATATTTTTATACAATAACTTAATTTTCGTCTGATCGTTCCTATGGCAGCTATATGATATAGTGTTCCGATCTAATATTATTTTGCATATATATAAGAAGCATAGTAAAAGTAACAAATGCCGAGTTTGGTCAAGATATCATGAAAACAAAATGTTATTTCTCAACACCTTAACTTTCGACCGATCGTTCCGATGGCAGCTATATGATAGTGGTCCGATCTTAATAGGACTTTGCCTTATATGGTGAGTATAGTAAAACTAATAAATGCTGAGTTTGGTCAAGATATGTTGAAAAATAAAATGTTTTTTCATACAAAAACTTATTTTCGACCGATCGTTCCTATGGCAGCTATATGATATAGTGGTTCGATCTTAATAGTATTTTGCATATATGGAGGAGTATAGTAAAACTAATAAATGTGCAGTTTGGTCAAGATATCTTGAAAAAAATGTTTTTTCACACAAAAAACTTAATTTTCGACCGATCGTTCCTACGGCAGCTATATGATATAGTAGTGTCGATCTTAATAGCATTTTGCATATATATGAGGAGTCAACTATAAAATAAGCCGAGTTTGGTCAGATATCTTGATAAACAAATATTTTTCATAAAAAAACTTAATTTTCGAACGCTCGTTTCTATGGTAACTAAATTATATAGTGGTCTAGTGCTGGATATGAGAAGTATAGTTAAACTAATAAATGCCGAGCTTGGTCAATATATCTTGAAAACAAAGTGTTTTCTTCATACAATGACTTAATTTCGCCGATCGTTCCTATGGCAGCTATATGATATAATGGTCCGATCCTATATGATTTTGCATATATGATAAAGCATAGTAAAGGTAACAAATGCCGAGTTTGGTCAAGATATCTTGAAAAACAAAATGTTTTTTCATAAAACAACTTAATTTTCGACCGATCGTTCCTATGGCAGCTATATGATATAGTCTCCGATCTTTATAGAATTTTGCATATATATGAGGAAAAAGTAAAGCTAATAAATGCCGAGTTTGGTCAAGATATCTTGAAAACAAAATATTTTTCCTTGCACAAATTAACTTTTCACCGATCGTTTCTATGGCAGCTATATGATATAGTGGTCCGATCTTAATAAGACTTTGCATATATATGAGGAGTATAGTAAAACTAATAAATGTCGAGTTTGGTCAAGATATCTTGAAAAACGAAATGTTTTTTCTTACAACACCTTAACTTTCGACCGATCGTTCCGATGGCAGCTATATGATATAGTGGTCCTATCTAATAGGATTTTGCATATATATGAGAGTAGAGTAAAACTAATAAATGCCGAGTTTGGTCAAGATATCTTGAAAAACAAAAAGGGTTTGTAATTAAAAGCCTAGTTTTTGACCGATGGCTCCTATTGCAGATATATGATAGAATGGTCGGATCTTAATAGGATTTGCATATATATGAGGAGTAGAGTAAAACTAATAAATGACGAATTTGGTCGAGATATCAGGAAAAAAATGTTTTTTCATACAACTTAATTTTCGACCGATCGTACATATGGCAGCTATATGATATAGTAGTTCGATCTTAATAGTATTTTGCACATATATGAGAAGTCAACTATAACTAATAAATGCCGAGTTTGGTCAAGATATCTTGATAAACAAAATATTTTTCATAAAAAAAACTTAATTTTCGACCGCTCGTTTCTATGGCAACTAAATGATATAGTGGTCTAGTGCTGGATATGAGAAGTGTAGTTAAACTAATTAGTGCCGAGCTTGGTCAATATATCTTGAAAAACAAAGTGTTTTTCTTCATACAATGACTTAATTTTCGACCGATCGTTCCTATGGTAGCTATATGATAGAATGGTCCGATCTTGATATGATTTTGCATATATATGAGAAGCATAGTAAAGGTAACAATGCCGAGTTTGGTCAGAATATCTGAAAAACAAAATCTTTTTTCATAAAACAACTTAATTTTCGACCGATCGTTCCTATGGCAGCTATATGCTTGGTCAATAGCTTGGTCAATATATCTTGAAAAACAAAGTGTTTTCTTCATACAATGACTTAATTTTCGACCGATCGTTCCTATGGCAGCTATTTGATATAATGGTCCGATCTTAATAGGATTTTGCATATATATGAGGAAAATGGTAAAACTAATAAATGAAGAGTTTGGTCAAGATTTCCTGAAAAACATAATTTTTTTATACATAACTTAATTTTCGTCTGATCGTTCCTATGGCAGCTATATATATAGTGTTCCGATCTTAATATTATTTTGCATATATATAAGAAGCATAGTAAAGTAACAAATGCCGAGTTTGGTCAAGATAAATGAAAAACAAATGTTATTTCTTACAACACCTTAACTTTCGACCGATCGTTCCGATGGCAGCTATATGATATAGTGGTCCGATCTTAATAGGACTTTGCCTTTATATGGTGAGTATAGTAAAACTAATAAATGCTGAGTTTGGTCAAGATATGTTGAAAAATAAAATGTTTTTCATACAAAAACTTAATTTTCGACCGATCGTTCCTATGGCAGCTATATGATATAGTGGTTCGATCTTAATAGTATTTTGCATATATGTGAGGAGTATAGTAAAACTAATAAATGTGCAGTTTGGTCAAGATATCTTGAAAAAAAAATGTTTTTCACACAAAAACTTAATTTTCGACCGATCGTTCCTACGGCAGCTATATGATATAGTAGTTCGATCTTAATAGCATTTTGCATATATATGAGGAGTCAACTATAACTAATAAATGCCGAGTTTGGTCAAGATATCTTGATAAACAAAATATTTTTCATAAAAAACTTAATTTTCGAACGCTCGTTTCTATGGCAACTAAATTATATAGTGGTCTAGTGCTGGATATGAGAAGTATAGTTAAACTAATAAATGCCGAGCTTGGTCAATATATCTTGAAAACAAAGTGTTTTCTTCATACAATGACTTAATTTTCGACCGATCGTTCCTATGGCAGCTATATGATATAATGGTCCGATCCTAATATGATTTTGCATATATATGAGAAGCATAGTAAAGGTACAAATGCCGAGTTTGGTCAAGATATCTTGAAAAACAAAATGTTTTTTCATAAAACAACTTAATTTTCGACCGATCGTTCCTATGGCAGCTATATGATATAGTCTCCGATCTTTATAGAATTTTGCATATATATGAGGAAAATAGTAAAACTAATAAATGCCGAGTTTGGTCAAGATATCTTGAAAACAAATATTTTTTTCCTTGCACAAATTATCTTTTGACCGATCGTTTCTATGGCAGCTATATGATATAGTGGTCCGATCTTAATAAGACTTTGCATATATATGAGGAGTATAGTAAAACTAATAAATGTCGAGTTTGGTCAAGATATCTTGAAAAACAAAATGTTTTTTCTTACAACACCTAATCTTTCGACCGATCGTTCCGATGGCAGCTATATGATATAGTGGTCCGATCTTAATGATTTTTGCATATATATGAGGAGTAGAGTAAAACTAATTAATGCCGAGTTTGGTGTCAAGATATCTTGAAAAACAAAAAGGGTTTGTAATTAAAAGCCTAGTTTTTGACCGATGCTCCTATTGCAGATATATGATACAATGGTCGGATCTTAATAGATTTGCATATATATGAGGAGTAGAGTAAAACTAATAAATGACGAATTGGTCGAGATATCAGGAAAAAAAATGTTTTTTCATACAACTTAATTTTCGACCGATCGTACATGTGGCAGCTATATAATATAGTAGTTCGATCTTAATAGTATTTTGCACATATATGAGAAGTCAACTATAACTAATAAATGCCAAGTTTGGTCAAGATATCTTGATAAACAAAATATTTCTCATACAAAAACTTAATTTTCGACCGCTCGTTTCTATGGCACTATATGATATAGTGGTCTAGTGCTGGATATGAGAAGTATAGTAAACTAATAAATGCCGAGCTTGGTCAATATATCTTGAAATACAAAGTGTTTTCTTCATACAATGACTTAATTTTCGACCGATCGTTCCTATGGCAGCTATATGATATAATGGTCCGATCTTAATAGGATTTTGCATATATATGAGGAAAATGGTAAAACTAATAAATGAAGAGTTTGGTCAAGATATCATGAAAAACAAAATGTTTTTTCATACAAAAACTTAATTTTTAACCGATCGTTCCTATGGCAGCTATATGATATAGTGTTTCCGATCTTAATATTATTGTGCATATATATGAGAAGCATAGTAAAAGTAACAAATGCCGAGTTGGTCAAGATATCTTGAAAAACAAAATGTTTTTTCATAAAACAACTTAATTTTCGACCGATCGTTCCTATGGCAGCTATATGATATAGTCTCCGATCTTTATAGAATTTTGCGTATATATGAGGAAAATAGTAAAACTAATAAATGCCGCGTTTGGTTAAGATATCTTGAAAAACAAAATATTTTTTCCTAGCACAAATTAACTTTTGACCGATCGTTTCTATGGCAGCTATATGATATAGTGGTCCGATCTTAATAAGACTTTGCATTATATGAGGAGTATAGTAAAACTAATAAATTCAAGTTTGGTCAAGATATCTTGAAAAACAAAATGTTTTTCTTACAACACCTTAACTTTCGACCATCGTTCCGATGGCAGCTATATGATATAGTGGTCCGATCTTAATAGGATTTTGCATATATATGAGGAGTAGAGTAAAACTAATAAATGCCGAGTTTGGTCAAGATATCTTGAAAACAAAAAGGGTTTGTAATCAAAAGCCTAGTTTTCGACCGATGGTTCCTATTGCAGACAATGGTCGGATCTTAATAGGATTTTGCATATATATGAGGAGTAGAGTAAACTAATAAATGACGAATTTGGTCGAGATATCAGGAAAAAAAATGTTTTTTTCATACAACTTAATTTACCACCGATCGTACATATGGCAGCTATATGATATAAAGGTCCGATTTAATGTGTTTTGCATATATATGAGGAGTAAAGTAAAACAAATAAATGCCGAGTTTGGTCAATATATCTTGAAAAACAAATTATTCCTTCATACAACAACTTAATTTTCGACCGATCGTTCCTATGGCAGCTATATGATATAGTGTTCCGATCTCAATATTTTTTGCATATATATAGAAGCATAGTAAAAGTAACAAATGCCGAGTTTGGTCAAGATATCATGAAAAACAAAATGTTTTTTCATACAAAAACTTAATTTTTAACCGATCGTTCCTATGGCAGCTATATATATGTTCCGATCTCAATATATTTTGCATATATATAAGAACATAGTAAAAGTAACAAATGCCGAGTTTGGCAAGATATCATGAAAAACAAAATGTTTTTTCATACAAAAACTTAATTTTTAACCGATTGTTCCTATGGCAGCTATATGATATAGTGTTCCGATCTTAATATTATTGTGCATATATATGAGAAGCATAGTAAAAGTAACAAATGCCGAGTTTGGTCAAGATATCTTGAAAACAAAAATGTTTTTTCACAAACAACTTAATTTTCGACCGATCGTTCCTATGGCAGCTATATGATATAGTCTCCGATCTTTATAGAATTTTGCGTATATATGAGGAAATAGTAAAACTAATAAATGCCGATTTGGTTAAGATACTTGAAAAACAAAATATTTTTTCCTAGCACAAATTAACTTTTGACCGATCGTTTCTATGGCAGCTATATGATATAGTGTCCGATCTTAATAAGACTTTGCATATATATGAGGAGTATAGTAAAACTAATAAATGTCAAGTTTGGTCAAGATATCTTGAAAAACAAAATGTTTTTTCTTACAACACCTTAACTTTCGACCGATCGTTCCGATGGCAGCTATATGATATAGTGGTCCGATCTTAATAGGATTTTGCATATATATGAGGAGTAGAGTAAAACTAATAAATGCCGAGTTTTGGTCAAGATATCTTGAAAAACAAAAAAGGGTTTGTAATCAAAAGCCTAGTTTTCGACCGATGGTTCCTATTGCAGATATATTATACAATGGTCGGATCTTAATAGGATTTTGCATATATATGAGGAGTAGAGTAAAAACTAATAGATGACGAATTTGGTCGAGATATCAGGAAAAAAAAATGTTTTTTCATACAACTTAATTTACCACCGATCGTACATATGGCAGCTATATGATATAAAGGTCCGATTTTAATGTGTTTTTGCATATATATGAGGAGTAAAGTAAAACAAATAAATGCCGAGTTTGGTCAATATATCTTGAAAAACAAATTATTCCTTCATACAACAACTTAATTTTCGACCGATCGTTCCTACGGCAGCTATATGATCTAGTAGTTCGATCTTAATAGCATTTTGCACATATATGAGGAGTCAACTATAACTAATAAATGCCGAGTTTGGTCAAGATCTTGATAACAAAATATTTTTCATACAAAAACTTATTTTCGACCACTCGTTTCTATGGCAACTAAATGATATAGTGGTCTAGTGCTGGATATGAGAAGTATAGTAAAACTAATAAAAGCCGAGCTGGGTCAATATATCTTGAAAAACAAAGTGTTTTCTTCATACAATGACTTAATTTTCGACCGATCGTTCCTACGGCAGCTATATGATATAGTAGTTCGATCTTAATAGCATTTGCACATATATGAGGAGTCAACTATAACTAATAAATGCCGAGTTTGGTCAAGATATCTTGATAAACAATATTTTTCATACAAAAACTTAATTTTCGACCACTCGTTCTAGGCAACTAAATGATATAGTGGTCTAGTGCTGGATATGAGAAGTATAGTAAAACTAATAAAGCCGAGCTGGGTCAATATATCTTGAAAAACAAAAGTGTTTTCTTCATACCAATGACTTAATTTCGACCAATCGTTTCAATGGCAGCTATATGATATAGTGGGTCCGATCTTAAAGGATTTTGCCCTCTATATGAGGAGTAAAGTAAAACTAATAAATCCGAGTTTGGTCAAAATATCTTAAAAATAAAATGTTTTTTATACAGGAGTCAACTTTTTGACCGATTGTTCCTATGGCAGCTATATGATATAGTGGTTCGATCTTAATGGGATTTTGCCTTTATATGAGGAGTATATAAAACTAATACATGCCGAGTTTGGTCAATATATCTTGATAACAAAATTTTTCATACAAAACTTAATTTTCGACCGATCGTTCCTATGGCAGCTATATGATAGTGTGTTTCGATTTTAATAGTATTTTGCATATAAATGAGGAGTATAGTAAAACTAATAATGTCGAGTTTGGTCAATATATCTTGAAAAACAAAATGTTCTTTCATACAACAACTTAACTTTCGACCGATCGTTTTATGGCAGCTAATGATGTAGTGGTTCGATCTTATGGGATTTGCCTATATATGAGGAGTATAGTAAAACTAATAAATGCCGAGTTTGGTCAATATATCTGATAAACAAAATGTTTTCATACAAAACTTAATTTTCGACCGAACGTTCTATGGCAGCTATAGATATTGTGTTTCGATCTTAATAGTATTTGCATATATATGAGAAGCATAGTAAAATTAACAAATTCCGAGTTTGGTCAAGATATCTTGAAAAACAAAATGTTTTTCATACAAAAACTTTATTTTCGACCGATCGTTCCTATGGCAGCCATATGATATAGTGGTTCCGATCCAGATGGTTTTCACATATGTGCTGCGTGCAACAACAACACGAACTTCTGCAAAATTTTCATTACGATAGCTTTAAGGCGGAGAGACTAGATCGCATAGATACAGACAGACGGTCCGACGGATATGGCTCTATCGACTCGGCTGTTGATGCTGATCAAACAAATATATACTTATGGGGTCGGAGATGTCTCCTTCTATGCGTAACACATTTCACGACAAAATTAAAATACCCTCTGCAAGGGAATAAAAATATTTGTAATTAAAAAAATTGGATTTCGACAGATCATTCCTATGGCAGCTATGTGATATAGTTGTCCGATGTTGATAGGATTCTGCATATATATGGGAGTATAGTAAAACTAATAAATGCCGGTTTTGGTCAGGGTATCTTCAAAAACAAAATGTTTCGACCGATGTTCCTATGGAAGCTATGTGAATAGTGGTCCGATCTTAATAGGATTTTGCTATATATGAGGTGTATAGTTAATCTAATAAATGTCGAGTGGTTAATATATCTTGAAAAACAAAATGTTCTTTCATACAACAACTTAACTTTCGACCGATCGTTTTTACGGCAGCTATATGATATAGTGATACGATATTAATAGGATTTTGCATATATATGAGGAGTAAAGTAAAACTATTAAATGCCGAGCTTGGTCAAGATATCTTGAAGAAAAATGTTTTTTCATAAAGCATCTTAATTTTCGACCGATCGTTTCATGGCAGCTATATGATATAGTGGTCCGATCTTATTAGTATTTGCCTTTATATGAGGAGTATAGTAAATCTAATAAATGCCGAGTTTGGTCAAGATATCTCGTTAAACAAAATGTTTTTCATACAAAACGTAATTTCCGACCGATCGTTCCTATGGCAGTTATATGATATAGTGGACGATCTGAATAGTATTTTGCATATATGAGGAGTATGGTAAAACTAATAAATGTGCAGTTTGGTCAAGATATCATGAAAAACAAAATGTTTTTCACACAACAACTTAATTTTCGACCGATCGTTTTAATGGCAGCTATATATTTATTTATTTATTTATTTATTAATGGTCGACAAAACGAGTGTCTTCCTCATTATTCAATAGATTATACAATAGAATTTTATGCTAAAAGCCTAGTTAAAGGATACAATTTTCTAAATAGCATCACCGACCGATGGAGGTGTTTTATTTGCCAGTCCGGCCAGCTGTGCCCCTTTTCACAGCTAATTTTGTCAGTGACGCTATTAGAGCCTACATCTAAGCAGAAGGTTGTAAGTAGGAAAAAAGTGTTTTCAAGTAACATTAAAATAATCTTAATTTGCTATATTAATAAAGAAAATACAATAAATAGGAAAAATGAAAGTAAGAAGATTGTTAATAAAGTAAAGCAATGTAAGTTAGATAAAGAGTGTTAAGTAGATAGGACAGAGAGAAAAGTAATGGGAAATCACCGACCCGGTGGGGGAAAATTTTTCAGCCTGTCCGGCAAGCTATGCCCCTGCTCATAGCTGGGAATGGTCAGCGACTTCCCGAAGGTATCCTGAAAGCAACGATTTTATTAGGGGTAGAGAAAACGTGATGCAAACTATTATAATTTTTACATAGCACGCGAAAAGATTGTGCATAGCGTAGTCTGTTGTGCACGTAGATAGTAAAAAGGGGCGATAATTTCTGGTTGGTCTAGCCGGAACAGAGAATTGAAGACGCGCTAGCAGAAAAGGAGAATCTATGTCGCCAATAATCAACTTATGTAGAATGACAACACCGAGAATTGTCCTACGGTTGGTTAACGACGGAAGGTTGAGAAGAAGCAGTCTGCTGGAGTAGGACGGCAACCGAAGATTAGGGTCCCAATTTAAACCTCGTAAGGCAAAAAGCAGAAATTGCTTCTGAACAGATTCAATACGATCCTGGCTGTTGTTATACTGTGGAGACCAAATGCAAGAGCAGTATTCAAGGATAGGGCGAACAAGAGAGATGTACAGAAGTTTTGTTATAAAAGGATCGTTAAACTCTTTAGACCATCGTTTAATGAATCCAAGTACACCTTTTGCCTCATTAACGATGGTATCTATGTGAAGATTGAAACAGAGTTTAGAATCAAAATTACGCCTAGATCCTTAACTGTTAGTATACGTTGCAAAGGGATATTGTCGATTGTATAACTGACAAGATAAGGTGTAGTACGATTAAAAGTCATAACATACACTTTGAACAGTTTAGATGCAATTGATTGGCCGAACACCATAGTTGCATAGCGTTCAAATCGTCTTGTAGACGAGAATGATGTAGGGGATTAGTGTATGATAGAAAAAGTTTGACATCATCCGCATACATGAGTACACGGGCATGTGATATGACAGAGGGGAGATCATTTATAAAAAGGGTAAAGAGTAAAGGTCCAAGATGACTACCTTGAGTAACGTGAACCCGTTTAGAGGTAGTCAGCCTCAGCATTACTCTTTGGGTCCTACCTTTTAAATAAGAATTAATCCAAAGCAGAAGAGACAGGGGGAAACCTATTCGGTCAAGTTTAAAAAGTAAAATGTCATGGTGCACAGAGTCAAACGCCTTACTGAAGTCAGTGTAAATGACATCAGTTTGCATTTTCGAAAGGAAAGCATCGTTTACCAAGGAAGTAAACTCAAGCAGATTGGTCGTAGTTGACCGATTCTTTACGAATCCATGTTGAACAGGGGAAACAACTGATTTGCAGAAATGCTGCAAATTCGAAGTGATTATTTTTTCAAATAATTTAGGAATAGCGGACAGTTTTGCAATGCCCCTGTAATTTCGTATATCAGACTTCCCACCTTTCTTGTGAAGAGGAATGATATAAGATTCTTTCCAAAGAGATGGAAAGACAGAAGTTTCAAGGGATAGATTAAAAAGCTTTAGCAATGGATAAAGAAGGGAAGAACTACACTCCTTGAGAAGACAACTAGGAATATTGTCCGGCCCAGGAGAGTAAGAAGACTTTAAAGAGTTTATAGCTAATAGGAGAGAGGAGTGTGAAATAATTAGAGGAGGTATATAACTTGCGGAAGAAATAGTATAAGGGTAAGCATTAGTATTAGGACAGACTGAAGAGTAAGTTGATTGGAAAAAATTAGCAAAGAGGTTAGCAGAATCAGTGTCATTGCTAGCTTTATCCAAGCCAAGAAAAAAAGAAGATGGCAAACTTGAAGATTTACGCTTCAAGTTTACAAAATTATAAAACTGTCTCGGATTTCGGGCAAATTGTCTTTTACAACGAGTTAGATAATTCTCATAGCATTGAGAATTAAGAAGAAAGAAGTTCGACTTGGCTATGGAATATTTAGCCAAGTCTGTACACGAACCAGACTTTTTAAACTTTTTGAAATATTTGGATTTTACATTTTTTAGATGTGATAATCTGGTAGTAAACCAGGGTGGTTTTGAAAAAGTAGTCGAAGGAATTGACTTAGGAATACACACATCTAAGAGGGAGATTAGGGTGATGTAAAAAAATTAATAGCTGTATTCATATCAACTGAGTCATATAAGAAAGACCAATCGGTTGAATAAATAAGCTGATTCAGCAAAGAATAATTTCCTTTGCGAAAGCAATAGCGGGGCTTATTGGCTGATGAGCACGAAATGAAAGGATTACAATTTAGCATTGCAATCTCTAAAGTTGGATGATAGACATCCTCAGGAAGAGATAAAGGAGGGGACCTAGACACATTAGAAATAAGGTAGTCGTTAACAAATACAAGGTCAAGTGTTCTAGTCAAATGATTAGAAATTGAATTGATTTGAAACAACGAAAGATCAAGCATGCAGTCTATAAAATCGTGCTGTGCTGAGGGCACTAGATAATTTTTGGCAGTAAATAATGACCAAGAGATGTTGGGCAAATTAAAATCACCCAACACCATAAATAGGTCACTATCACGCACGTGTGAAGAAACTTCTTTAATACAAGTAATATGTTTCATATAAACTTGAATATCAGAAGAAGGAGGGACATAAGAGCATGTTACATAGACATTCCGTGTAGGAAAAGACACCTTAACTGAGACAATCTCAGCGTCAGTAGGCGTACTAAAACAGAAAAGTTCAGACTGGAGAGTGGCTTTAACGGCAATTAACACCCCACCACCTCGAGTCGGCCGATCATTTCGATACAAACTAAAGTTATTTGATAAAATCTCAAAATCAGATATGGTTGAGTTCAACCATGTTTCTGAAATGCTATTATATCCGAATTGAAGGAAGTGCTGGCCATGAAAAGATTTTTAAGTTTTGAAATAAGACCTCTAACATTCTGATAATGAATAAAGATTTGGTCAGAAGATGAAGCTATTTTTTTGGGGCAGAAATGGTACCCTGTATTGAAGGGACTGGAAGGGTGACAGGCTGGTTACGCTTTTTAGGCTTGAACTCGTGAACAATCATGTGTGGAGGCCAAAATTTGGGATCACAAATGATTGGGAACATATCATGTGAAACATTTATTTTGAATGATGATATTTCACGAGGGGTGGAGAAATTAAATTTAGTTATTGACACGCTAGCAGAAGATTTGCTAGCAATATAGGCTGCCAATGACTCAGAAATGGTGTCTGACGAAAGTCGAGACACAAAGACTTGCCTACGAGGGGCAACTACCGTTAAAGTAGGCGCTGGTGGGGCTGTAGGTAATACAGGAGTTGGGGGAGCTAACGAAGCACAATGATTGTTTTTAACAATCTGGGCAAGATTGCGCGCAGGTCTACCTTTGCGGCCAGGAGCTGATGGGGCTGAGGCAGTTTGATTAATTGATAATAATATGATATAGTGATACGATCTTAATAGGATTCTGCATATATATGAGGAGTATAGTAAAACTAATAAATGCCGATTTTGGTCAGGGTATCTTCAAAAACAAAATGTTTCGACCGATCGTCCTATGACAGCTATATGATATTGTGGTCCGCTTATAATAGGACTTTGCCTTTACATGAAAAGCAAAATTTTCCTTCATACATGTACGATCCCAGGTTTCGGTATAACGCAAATGTTTTTTATTGATTGTGGAATTAACTTAAAAGAACATGAATGCGGCTTAGATGTAGTTTTAATCTTTTAGGAGTTACAAAATTATACGTGCGTGCGATGCTTATGAGTTATTGGTATCGACTGACTCTACTTCGTTTACATTCTGTAAACGTTCGAGCGACTTCTGCTAATTTACAGACGACACGATCAGAACCGACAGCCACTACGTGTTTGACGTTGATTATCATATCCTACATTCGGCTGACCTGACGGACAATTCGCCTCGGATTGGTCAAGCCATGGTTTCATAAACTCTGCCACTGTCAACGTCTTACACGGGCCTTCTGTATCTGCCATTTTTCTACTCATACCTTCCGTGATTATTTACCTTCACAACTTTATACGGTCCGAGATACTTTCCCTTAAGTTTTAAGCCTGTCCCGTATTGTGTACGCTTTATAGCTACCATGTCATTAACTTGATATTGTCTGTCTGGTTTTCTCTTAGAGTTGAAAGCCTTTTTATTTTCTTCTTGTATTTTCCTTATATTTTCACGAGCTTCCTCTCTACATTTTTCACGTTCCTCGTCGAGTTCTGTAATTAACGACTGCTTCACTAATTTTCTTAAGTTCGGCTCGCTACTTATACGCATGTCCATTCCAGTTAATATCTTGAAAGGTGAGACTTTAGTGCTTCGCGGCTCTACGCTTTTTATGATTTGTTGAACTTTACTCAAGTGTTTGTACCAGGCACCTGCATCTCCTAGACTCAACTTCGATAGCATCGGTACCACAATTTTGTGCATGCGTTCTACCTGCCCATTACCACGCGGAACTCCAGTTGCAATCATTAAATGTTGAATATTACGCTTTTCACAATATTCACTAAATAAATGGGACGTGAATGCAGCGCCTCTATCTGACACTATTCGTAAAGGATTACCAAAGTTTGTAGCCTGTACTTCCAAGCTCTTAATGACTTCATCTATACCTGTGCTTCGAGTAGAGTACAACCAAACATATTTCGAGAATGCATCAACCACCACAAAGATATAATTGTACAGCTTTTTGGTTATCTCCATTGTCCCAACGTGGTCAATGTGGTAAGTCAATAAGGTCTATCGCCCTTATCTATAGGCGTTAAATACCCCTCCCGCTTGCTAAATTTCTCGTTAATAATAATGCACTCTATACAACTGTCAACAATTCGTGCTACTTTGTCCTTCAATTTCGGAATGAAATACGATCGCTCAACTAAGTCCTGTGTTTTTTTTGCAGAAAAGTGACCTTGTTTGTGCGCTATCAATATAATCTCATTTTCCATTTGGGCTGGTACTACAATGAGCTCTTTGTTTGGGTCCTTAATAAAACTTTATTATCTATGTAATAGTTTTCAAATGCTCTCTCTTCAACAAGACTCCGTATAACTTTCACCCATTCGTCCACTAATTGCGCTTCTCTTAACCGGTGGACGATAGTGTCGGTAAGCATATAACAGGAAACACGGCTTAAGGCATCAACGTGCCTCATCTTTGAACCTGATCGATGTTCTATTATAAAATCGTAGTCCTGCAAGTACATTGCCCAGCGCGCTACCCTCAATGGAACGTCTTTCTTTTTCATTGTCATTGTGAATGCATTACAATCCGTGACTATTTTGAATTTTATTCCCAACAGATAAACACGCCATTTAGTTAAGGATTCAATAATAGCAAGAACTTCGAGATCGTAAGCTGGGTACTTTTCTTCGCAAGGTTTTAGTCTTACGACTCATGTACTGCACTGGATGATAGAAACCATCTTCAAAACTCTTTTGCAACATAACTGCCCCATAGCCCCGTTTCGACGCATCTGTATGTATTTCTGTCTCTAAATCCGGACTATATAACTGCAAAACAGGTTTGCTGGTCAAAGCAACCTTTAACTGCTCAATTGCAACCTGTTGTTGATCATTGAATTAAAACTTGGAGTCCTTGCGTAACAAGTCGGATAGTGGTTTAGCAATAACAGAATAGCCCTAAATAAATTTTCGGAAATATGAAATCGTTGAATAGCTTTTTTATCTTTTGGGATGGGAAAGTTAGCTACTGCCTCAGTTTTTTCTTTACTTGGCCTAATTGAGTTGTCTTCAATTATGTTTCCCAGAAACTGTACTTTTGTCTGCAACAGCTGGCACTTGGTCCAATTTATGCGCAATCCATTTTTTGCAGCCACCGTCAAAACTCTACTTAGTTTCTGTACCCCTTCGTTTATATCCTTACTTGGAATGATGACGTCATCCATGTATACAACTGCGTTATTACTCTTAACTAAGTCGCGCAAAACAGCCATTAAGAATCGTATTTACACGATTGCTGGGGAGTTTGAAATTCCAAACGGTACATACAGAAGCTCATATTGACCGTTCTGAGTAACAGAGGAAGTGTATTTTTGCGAGTCTTCATCTACTGGGACGTGCAAGAAACCATTGGTCAAGTCAAGTGTGGTAAACACCTTTGCACCCCGAAGCTTTTCTAATACTGTGTCCATGTGTGCCATTGGAAAATTATCTCGAACAATTTTTTCGTTAAGTTTCCTGTAGTTGCAACATAATCGTTTCTGCCCATTTTTCTTTGCAACCAAAACCACTGGAGAGGCAAATTCTGATACGCTCGGCTTAATAATCTTCTGGGCTAGTCATTCTTCTACCTGATTGTCGACAATTTTCTGCTCACTATGTGCTAGCCGCCTAGGGTGCTGGAAAACTGGAACTTCGTTATTTAAAATTACTTTCATTTTCACGGGCGCATTCACATTTCGTTGCGGTTGATAACTTTGTACGATATTCCTAACCTTGCTTTCATCCTGACTGAGATTAGGCAAATTCAAATTATCCGTAATTTCTCCATTCTCTGTACCTGTCATGCAAATACCTTCAAATTCCGAGAGCAATTGTGCGCAAGAAGAACGTAGCCTCTGATCTTGCGGCTTCCTATCAATTTTAACGTTATTGTCGACGATTCGACGAATAAACTGCGTTCCGTTTTTAGTGACCTGCATGTCAATATGTTCAAGAATAGTTCTTCCTAAAATTGCTTCAAACCTAATGCCCTCATCTTGAATAACGTGGAAAAACTATCTGCATTTCAATCTTGTCAATGGTAACGGGTATGGTAATGCTTCCGAAGGTTAGAACTTGACTTTCCCCGATACCTGTTAGACATTTTTCAAGGCCACTTACTCTTAAATTTCCAAGTTTTAAGAATATGCTTCTGCGAAGTAAACACAAATCGGCGCCTGTATCAACGAGGCCTTTAAATTTTACATCTGCATACAAGTTAACAACTAAGCATAAATATATTGCTCTAGCAATTAAGTAGCTTCGTATTAACAATGCTGACGCGCCAGAACTGAGTTCAGCGCTCTGCGCTAAGAACAGCCAGCAGCGGTAAGCTGACACTGCATGGAATGCTGAGTCGGCTTGCCGACCATGCTTTGATGGCGTGATGCATTGAGGCTTAGGGTATTTGTATAATTTGCTTGTCCCCTAGTTTTTAGTTTTATATGAAGCGCGCAACACATAAGTCGCCAAAATAAATATACTGCTCCGGCATTGCCGATAAAACATATCTTTCGTAATATTACTGGATCAAGGAGAACATATTTTGATCAAGGGCAGCGCGGGATCAACGCAACTTACCCAAGATAACATTGTGTTACATCGCAGAACATACATTAATGAATAACTGGCGCCCAACCAATAAATAGGAACCCATACCATGTAAGTTCATAAGTGATTTCAGTTTGAAGAAATTATTCTCGAACGCCACGTACCGATACGTGTGATTTTTAAAAAAAAAAAAAAAAAAAAAAAAAAAAAAAAAAAAAAAAAAAAATTGTAAAGTAAAGTAAATATTGCTGCTCTCTTCTGCCAGCATTTCATTCCTTTAAATCATTGCATACTTTCACTAAAAACTGTTGCATACTTTTACCAGCGTTCCTTGTCAATAAAGCATTGCATACCTTAAACGAATAATTATTGCATACTTTCGGCAGCATTACATTTTTTGCTGCATACCCCTAACAATTTTTTATAATAAATATTGCATACCCCAAGATTCACCAGTTTCCACTATTGCCAACAGCGTTACCTGCCGATCTTTCTCGATCGGCCTAAGTTTGAAAAGTGCCAACCATAAGCCAATGAGTTGGAATTATAGGGAGATAAAAGTCGAATATAATAGTGACGATAGCTGGGAGGGGGAAATCAATTGCTCAGTAGATCCTACTCCTGCAGATACCGTTGTAACTGAAGAAATGGAGCCGGCTCAAGTTCAGAATCTCATTGAGGGTGCCATCAGGCAAGCTTTAGCGCAACAACAAAATCAGTTTCAAGCACAAATAACCGCTTTAGCTTCACAAGTACAGAGTTTGCAGGTGGAGGCGCCGCAAATCGTCACATACGAGAAAATATCCGTCGATCCAAACGCCAAATGCGATATTCCCTTGGACATTATTAAATCTGTGCCGGATTTCTCCGGCGTACAGGATGAGTATGTAGCGTGGAGGCAAGCAGCCATCTACGCGTACGAACTATTCAAGAACTATCCAAAGAGCACTGCACACTACCAAGCGGTAGCGATCATTAGGAACAAAATCAAAGGCCCAGCTGGAGCCTTACTAGTGTCTCACAACACTGTCCTAAATTTCGATGCAATACTAGCTAGGCTAGATTGCACATACTCGGACAAAACATCCTTGCGCTTGCTGAGACAATGTTTGGAGTTAGTTACGCAGGGCGAAATGTCCCTGATGCAATACTACGATGACGTCGAAAAGAAACTCACGCTCGTAACTAACAAAATTGTAATGTCTCACGACCAAGAAGGCGCGGATTTGCTCAACCGGGAGGTCAGAGACGACGCCTTGCACGCCTTTATCTCCGGTCTTAGGAAGCCGTTGAGAGCGGTTGTGTTCCCTGCACAACCAAAAGATCTACCATCCGCTCTGGCCCTTGCCAGAGAGGCAGAAGCTAGCATTGAGAGAAGCATGTTCGCGAACTCTTACGCTAAAGCCTTGCAAGACCGAGCGCAAATTGCTGAAAGTAACAAAAACCGTGCCCAAGGCAAGCAAACCAGATTTAACAAAGATGAGCAAAATCAGGAGAGAAATCCCCATTTTGTGAAACGCCAAAAGGGCGGTCCCCAGCCCCAGGCCCCTAAAGATAATCAAACTGAGGCTCCACAGCCCATGGAAGTTGACTCTTCCTCCAGATTTAGACAAAAAACCGACTACAGCAAGCGTCAGGCTAATGAGTCCAACGCACCAAAACGCAAGAATTCGTCAGACCGTTCAACAGGTCAAAGACGACAACGCGTTAACAATGTCGTACAATCAGATTCCAAAGAAGCCGTAACAGAATTCGAGAAGGCGGCCAAAGAGGCAGTTGAAGAACTAGAGAGTGAGAACGAGTACGCACCTGGTGACGACTCGATTAATTTTTTAGGGAACACTCCCGGCTTCCGTACATTGAACGACGGTTGGCTGGGAGAACTCTGAAGATGTTGATTGACACTGGCGCGGCAAAAAATTATGTGAAGCCCTTAACAGAGCTAAAGACCATAACGCCGGTCGCCAAGTCATTCTCGGTAAACTCGATCCACGGGTCTACCGAAATCAAGCGCAAATGCTTGATGAACATTTTCCAACATACCTCCCCGTTTTTTCTCCTCGATACCCTAAGTTCTTTCGACGCCATCATAGGCTTCGACTTGCTAACACAAGCCGGAGTCAAATTGAACTTGGCAAAAAACACTCTGGAATACCAGAGTACATCCGAAAAACTCCAGTACTATCAATGTGCTGATGTGAACTTCACCGATGTCAACGACATCGTAGTCCCCCCTTCCGTAAAGAAAGAGTTCAGGGACATGATACTCAGAAACAAAAGAGCCTTCTCAAATGCAGACGAAGCTCTCCCTTTTAATACTGCTGTTATCGCTACAATCCGAACAGTAGACAACGAGCCCGTGTATTCAAGATACCCGAGTCTCATGGGTGTTTCTGACTTCATAAACAAAGAAGTCAAACAATTACTGGACGATGGCATAATCAGGCCCTCCAGATCGCCTTACAACAGCCCAACATGGGTGGTTGATAAAAAAGGCACTGACTCATACGGTAACCCAAAAAAAAGGTTGGTAATCGACTTCAGGAAACTGAACGAAAAAACCATACCGGACCGCTACCCCATGCCGAGCATCCCCATGATCTTAGCAAATCTAGGAAAGGCAAAATACTTCACTACCCTCGACCTAAAGTCGGGGTACCATCAAATTTACCTTGCGGAGCATGACCGCGAAAAGACTTCATTTTCAGTAAGCAGCGGCAAGTACGAGTTCTGTCGCCTACCATTCGGCCTGCGCAATGCAAGCAGCATATTCCAAAGGGCAATAGACGATATCCTGAGGGAACATATAGGAAAGATTTGCTTTGTCTATGTAGACGACGTCATAATTTTTTCTAAAAACGAAACGGAGCACCTTCAACACATTAACATTGTGTTAAAATGTCTAATCGACGCAAACATGCGTGTAGGCCCCGAAAAGACTCGTTTCTTCAAGGAAAGTATCGAATTCCTGGGTTTCATTGTAACCAAAGACGGAGCAACATCCGACCCCAAAAAAGTTAAAGCCATTCAGGAATTCCCTGAACCAAAGAATGTCTACAGCGTTAGGTCCTTCTTGGGGTTAGCCAACTACTATAGGGTCTTTATTAAGGACTTTGCCGCTATAGCGCGTCCGATATCGGACATACTTAAAGGGGAAAATGGTTCAGTTAGTAGGCACGTATCAAAGAAAATCCCTGTTGAATTTAATGAAGTTCAACGCGATGCATTTCACCGTCTGCGGAGTATTTTGGCATCAGAAGACGTCATGTTAATGTATCCAAACTTCCAGAAACCGTTCGATTTAACCACTGATGCTTCGGCCAGTGGAATTGGCGCGGTTCTTTCCCAAGGCAATAGGCCAATAACAATGATTTCTCGCGCCTTAAAACAGGCCGAACAAAACTATGCCACTAACGAAAGAGAATTGCTGGCCATTGTGTGGGCTTTAGGCAGATTGCAGAACTTTCTGTACGGTTCTAGGGAAATTAACATTTTCACGGACCACCAGCCGCTCACGTTCGCTGTGTCGGACAAGAACACGAATTCCAAGATTAAAAGATGGAAATCTTACATTGACCAGCACAATGCCAAAATGTTTTATAAACCGGGCAAAGAGAATCTGGTGGCGGATGCCCTTTCAAGGCAAAACATTAATGCTCTGCAAGATGGGCCCCGTTCGGACGCTGCAACCGTTCACAGCGAACTTTCCCTGACCTACACGGTCGAGACAACAGACAAACCTTTGAATTGCTTTAGGAACCAGATTGTCCTAGAGGAATCGCGTTTTCCGCTAAAGCGAAACTTGTTGCTGTTTCGCAGCAAAACACGCCACTTGATCAGTTACACTGACAAGAGCTCAATTCTCAAAACCCTCAAAGAAGTTGTGAATTCTGGAGTCGTTAATGCAATACATTGCGATCTTCCCACGTTGGCAAGTTTCCAACACGACCTGATTTTGTATTTCCCTGCTACCCAATTCTGGCATTGCAAAAATCTTGTGCAAGATATAACGGACAAAAACGAGCAGTTAGAAATCATCACTGCCGAGCACAATCGAGCGCACAGAGCAGCTCAGGAAAACATTAAACAAGTACTTCGGGACTATTATTTTCCCAATATGGCCAGTCTGGCCAAAGAAGTGGTTGCAAACTGCAGGGTCTGCACTAAAGCCAAATACGATAGGCACCCGAAGAAACAAGAACTCGGGGAAACGCCTATACCAAGTTATACTGGCGAAATGTTGCATATTGACATTTTCTCGACAGACAAGAAACAGTTCTTGACCTGCATAGACAAATTCTCAAAATTTGCAGTCGTCCAACCGATATTATCCAGAACGATAATCGATGTCACAAGCCCTCTACTGCAAATTGTTAACCTTTTTCCCGCAACCAAGACAATTTATTGCGATAACGAGGCGGCCTTCAATTCCGAGACCATCACTTCGATGCTCCGAAACGCCTACGGCATTTGCATTGTGAATGCGGCTCCGCTTCACAGCACCTCAAACGGCCAGGTGGAGCGCTTTCATAGCACCCTGACCGAAATTGCGAGATGCCTCAAGTTAGACAAGAAAATCAGCGACACTACAGAATTAATCTTAAAGGCTACGATAGAGTACAACAAAAGTTTGCACTCAGTAACCCTCGAGAAACCAATTGAGGTCGTTCATGCAGCAGCTTCTGATCGTCGCGGGAACGTCAAAAACAGGCTAATTAAGGCACAGCAAGACAATATCAAAAGGTGCAATGCATCCAGACAAAACCGCGTTTTCGAGGTAGGAGAAAAGGTGTTCCAGAAGAACAACAAGAGGCTAGGGAACAAGTTAACTCCCTTATGCTCAGAACAAAAGGTCGAAGCAGACCTGGGAACGTCTGTCCTCATTAAGGGGAGGGTGGTCCATAAGGACAACCTGAAATAAGTTTTCCTCCACAATTAGCTAGTAAGCCAACTCAGAGTTTAAACACCGTCTTATATTGTTCGCCCATTTCAGGTTTGCACTCACTTTGCTTGTGGCACTAGCAGCGGTAAATGCTCGGATCACCGACTTCTCGCATGTCAACTACATTCCGGTCTTAGACGGGGAAGTACTGGTGTTCGATCAACGTAGCTACTTGAGGCACTCAAGTAACATTTCCGAATTTGTTAGTATGATAGACGAGACGGAAAGACTGTCCGATTCCTTTCCACAGTCGCATATGCGCAAACTACTAGACGTAGATACAGATCACCCTAGAACATTGTTGTCCGTTCTTCAAGTGCATCACAGATTTGCACGAAGCCTCGATTTCTTAGGCACTGCCTTGAAGGTTGTTGCTGGCACCCCTGATGCTTCAGATTTCTTAAGGATCCGCGTTACAGAGACGCAGTTGGTGGAGGCTAACTCCAAACAGATACTAATAAACTCCGAAACTCAAAAACAAATAAACAGACTAACGGACACTATCAATAAAATTATCAGTTCCCGCAAAGGCGATTTGGTTGACACTCCTCATTTATTCGAGACCCTGTTGGCAAGAAATAGAATACTGAACACAGAAATTCAAAATTTAGTACTCACCATAACGTTGGCAAAAGCAAGCATAGTAAATCCTACAATCCTTGATCATACCGATCTAAAATCACTTATCGAACAAGATACCCCAATAGTTAGCTTGATAGAAGCTTCTAAGATCAAGGTCCTTCAGTCCGAGAATATTATCCACATATTAATAGCCTACCCTAAAGTTGAGTTTAGGTGCCAAAAGGTCTCCGTCTACCCCGTTTCACACCAACAAACCATTCTGCGACTCGACGAAGACACGTTGGCGGAATGCGAAAAGGATACCTTTGCAGTTACTGGATGCACCGTAACTACGCATAACACCTTCTGCGAACGAGCACGGCGCGAAACCTGTGCTAGCTCCCTTCACGCGGGAAACATCGCCAACTGCCACACTCAACCTAGCCACCTGAAAGCGATAATGCCTGTAGATGACGGCGTCGTGGTTATCAACGAAGCGACAGCGCGCGTCCGAACAGATGATGACGCAGAGGTAACCGTCTCAGGAACCTTCCTGATAACTTTCGAACGGTCTGCAACTATCAATGGCACAGAATTTGTAAACCTGCGCAAATCACTAAGCAAGCAGCCTGGCATCGTGAGGTCACCGCTCCTAAACATCATCGGACATGACCCGGCACTAAGCATACCACTCCTGCATCGAATGAACATCAACAACTTGCTATCAATTCGAGATTTCAAGGAGGAGGTAGTTGCGGCTGGCTCGCCTAAATTCTGGTTCGCGATTGGCGCGGTCCTGAATGTCGGACTAATTGGCTCATTCTTCCTTTTTCTGGTGCTAAGGAAAAGACGAGCCTCCATGCAGATGCAGAAGGCGATTGACAAATACGACATGCCCGAGGACGGCCATCATCCTGAGGGGGGGGTAGTTAACAACTAAGCATAAATATATTGCTCTAGCAATTAAGTAGCTTCGTATTAACAATGCTGACGCGCCAGAACTGAGTTCAGCGCTCTGCGCTAAGAACAGCCAGCAGCGGTAAGCTGACACTGCATGGAATGCTGAGTCGGCTTGCCGACCATGCTTTGATGGCGTGATGCATTGAGGCTTAGGGTATTTGTATAATTTGCTTGTCCCCTAGTTTTTAGTTTTATATGAAGCGCGCAACACATAAGTCGCCAAAATAAATATACTGCTCCGGCATTGCCGATAAAACATATCTTTCGTAATATTACTGGATCAAGGAGAACATATTTTGATCAAGGGCAGCGCGGGATCAACGCAACTTACCCAAGATAACATTGTGTTACATCGCAGAACATACATTAATGAATAACTTACACAATGTCTTTGAGCTCAAGTCCTGTTGAAGTAAAATTGCTAGTCGGCTTTTTGATCTTTTCCATATTTTGAACACTATGTGTGTTTAAGCTATTTTCCTGTTTTATCGCAATTTGAACTTTGCAGCTTGCGGCGCGATGCCCTGGCTGTCCGCATTTAAAACAATTTTTTGCAGTCTTTCTTAAAATGAGAATCGTCTCCGCACTTAAAACACTTTTTTGCCTTTTCGGTCGACTCGACTGGTTGATCCTCTCTGTTTGTGTGCGACCAATTCTTGCTCTTTTGTTCCGACCCGCCGCGAGACTTTTTGTAGGCCTCAATTTGAACTTTTAGCTGCCTAATATCCCTGGCCTGATACAACATTGCTTTGTTTGTTCTGCTATCTGGAATGCCTGCAACAAAATATGCAATCAAACTAGCGTCATCCAAGTTTATTGGCTTTGCAATTTCCATTAAAGCATACAGAAACTCTTGCAAGGATTCTCCTTTCTTCATTTGGCGCTTCTGTAAAATTCTATGAATCTCTGCCGTGGACAATTTTATTGTAAATTCTTCAAGAAGTGCGGTTTTTAAAGATTCCCAGTCTCTAACTTCTCGCAAACTTCGAACAAATGATTTTGCAGCCCCAGTTAACAACTGTTTAGCATATATAAAAAGTTGTAGTCTGCTCCACTGCACTGTCATCGCACATTTCTCTAACTCTTCAACCCATTGATTAATGTCTCGACTATCAGAGCCTGAGAATTGTGAAACACTGCCTTCTACATCTTTTAACGTAAACCACGATCTGTTTTCTGTTTGTTCTTCATTTGATGCAACATTCTGTCCTGGGCTAGTTAAACCTGTTATAACAGACTCATCGTCGTCTTCCTCGTCGTGGTGGCCATAATGAAGTAACAATCTGTTTTGTAAGTCGCGTTTTACACCGGTCGTCTGCAAACTAAGCTCGGATAATTTTAGTCGCAAGTCCGCGACTCTCAATACCATTATCTCATCGGCCTGCATCGTTACAACTGCACTAATATTTTAAATATTAAGAATTGATATTTTCAGATCTTATTGCTAAAAAAAATTATCAATAACTTATTTCTCACATGCAAAATGCAACTACATACGTTTATCGGATAATATCGATATAGCTTTTATGTGTTTATTCAGATAAATCGAACAGCCACCGCTTCTGCTAACGTCCACTTTCTGCACATGCAAAACTTAATTGGCTGCCTCTCGTTGCTTTTCCGCGCTGTCGACTATCGAACGCTGCTCTCGTCTCTAATACGAAATCGCTTTGCTTAACTCACCACGATGCACAAGCCTCTTGCCTTCGTTGTTTTGTGCCGTTTTCGCTGCCTGTTCGTTGCTAATGCGCGTTGCTTCTACTCGTTGCTTCTGCTGTCGCTGAATTTCTCAACACCATGAAATTCTGCACTGAGCTCGCTGCGTCTTCGCACTCGCTGCCCGTCGGAACGTTGCCTCTGCTGTCACCGAATTTCACAACTTGAAATTCTGCACTGAGCTTGCTGCGTCTTCGCACTCGCTGCCTCCGACGATGCCTCTGCTGTCACCAAATTTCACACAATGAAATTCTGCACTGAGCTTGCTGCGTCTTCGCACTCGCTGCCTCCGACGTTGCCTCTGCTGTAACCGAATTTCACAATCCCATGAAATTCTGCATTGAGCCTTCTGCGTTTTCCGCGCGTGTCTCCTTAAGTCGCAACTTTGCAATTTATATCAGCGTCAAACTTTACCATCGTCAACACACGTAGTATATGCAATTTATGCCTATATAACACAGCCCTGCATTCGTTCTTTTCTTGTCTATTCAATCAAGAGTCCCGGTTGAGCCCCAGTTTGTACGATCCCATGTTTCGGTATAACGCAAATGTTTTATATTGATTGTGGAATAACCTTAAAAGAACATGAATGCGGCTTAGATTTAGTTTTAATCTTTTAGGAGTTACAAAATTATACGTGCGTGCGATGCTTATGAGTTATTGCTATCGACTGACTCTACTTTGTTTACATTCTGTAAACGTTCGAGCGACTTCTGCTAATTTACAGACGACACGATCAGGACCGACAGCCACTACGTGTTTGACGTTGATTATAATATCCTTCATACATGTATTTTGCATATATATGAGGAGTATGGTAAAACTAACTAATGCTTAGTTTGGTCAGCATATCTTGAAAAAAAATGTTTTTTCATAAAACAACTTAATTTTCGACCGATATTTCCAATGGCAGCTATATGATATACTGGTCCGATTTTAAAAGGATTTTGCATATATATGAGAAGTAGAGTAAAATTAATAAATGCCGAGTTTAGTCAAGATATTTTGTTAAAAAAAATGTTTTTCATACACAAACTAAATTTTCGACCGATCGTTCCCATGGCAGCTATATGATATAGTGGTTCGATCTGAATAGTATTTGCATATATATGAGGAGTATAGTAAAACTAATAAATGTGCAGTTTGGTCAAGATATCTTAAAAAACAAAATGTTTTTCATACAAAAACTTAATTTTCGAACGATCGTTCCTATGGCAGCTATATGATATAGTGGTTCGATCTTAAAAGTATTTTGCATATACGTGAGGAGTATAGTAAAATTAGTAAATGTCCAGTTTGGTCAAGATATCTTGAAAAACAAAATGTTTTTTCACACAAAAACTTAATTTTCGACCGATCGTTCCTATGGCAGCTATATGATATAGTGGTTCGATCTTAATAGGACTTTGCCTTTATATAGTAAAACTAATAAATGCTGATTTTGGTCAAGATATGTTGAAAAATAAAATGTTTTTCATACAAAAACTTAATTTTCGACCGATCGTTCCTATGGCAGCTATATGATATAGTGGTTCGATCTTAATAGTATTTAGCATATATATGAGAAGCATAGTAAAATTAACAAATTCTGAGTTTGGTCAAGATATCTCATGGCAGCTATATGATATAGTGGTTCGATCTTAATAGGACTGTGCCTTTATATGGTGAGTATAGTAAAACTAATAAATGCTGAGTTTGGTCAAGATATGTTGAAAAATAAAATGTTTTTCATACAAAAACTTAATTTTCGACCGATCGTTCCTATGGCAGCTATATGATATAGTGGTCCGATCTTAATATGATTTTGCATATATATGAGGAGCTTTGTAAAACTAATAAATGCCGACTTTGATCAAAATAACTTGATAAACAAAAGGTTTTTTCATACAAAAACTTAATTTTCGACCGATCGTTCCTATGGCAGCTATATGATATAGTGGTCCGATCTTAATATGATTTCGCATGTATATGAGGAGCTTAGTATAACTAATAAATGCTGAGTTTGGTCAAGATATGTTCAAAAATAAAATGTTTTTCATACAAAAACTTAATTTTCGAACGATCGTTCCTATGGCAGCTATATGATATAGTCGTTCGATCTTAAAAGTATTTTGCATATACGTGAGGAATATAGTAAAACTAGTAAATGCCCAGTTTGGTCAAGATATCTTGAAAAATAAAATGTTTTTCACACAAAAACTTAATTTTCGACCGATCTTTCCTATGGCACCTATATGATATAGTGGTCCGATCTTAATATGATTTTGCATATATATGAGGAGCTTTGTAAAACTAATAAATGCCGAGTTTGGTCAAGATATCTTGATAAACAAAAGGTTTTTTATACTAAAACTTAATTTTCGACCGATCGTTCCTATGGCAGCTATATGATATAGTGGTCCGATCTTAATAGGATTTCGCATATATATGAGAGGTAAAGCAAAACTAATAAATACCGAGTTTGGTCAAGATATCTTGATAAACAAAATGTTTTTCATACAAAAACTTAATTTGCGTCCGATCGTTCCTATGGCAGCTATATGATATAGTGGTTCGATCTTCATAGGATTTTGCATATATATGAGAAGTAGAGTAGAACTAATAAATGCCGAGTTTGGTCAAGATATATTGTTTAACAAATGTTTTTCATACAAAAACTTAATTTTCGACCGATCGTTCCAATGGCAGCTATATGATGTAGTGGTTCGATCTGAATAGTATTTTGCATATATATGAGGAGTATAGTAAAACTAATTACTGCGAGTTTGGTCAAGATATCTTGCTAAACAAAATGTTTTTTATACAAAAACTTAGTTTTCGACCGATCGTTCCTATGGCAGCTATATGATATAGTGGTTCGATCTTCATAGGATTTTGCATATATATGAGAAGTAGAGTAGAACTAATAAATGCCGAGTTTGGTCAAGATATATTGTTTAACAAAATGTTTTTCATACAAAACTTAATTTTCGACCGATCGTTCCCATGGCAGCTATATGATGTAGTGGGTCAATCTAAATAGGATTTTGCACATATATGAGGAGTAAAGTAAAACTAACAAATGCCGAGTTTGGTCAAGATATCTTGAAAAATAATGTTTTTTCATAGAACAACTTAATTTACGACCGATCGTTCCTATGGCAGCTATATGATAAAGTGATCCGATCTTAATAAGATTTTGTATATATATGAGGAGCTTTGTAAAACTAATAAATGCCGACTTTGATCAAGATATCTGATAAACAAAAGGTTTTTTCATACAAAAACTTAATTTTCGACCGATCGTTCCTATGACAGCTATATGATATAGTGGTCCGATCTTAATATGATTTTGCATATATATGAGGAGCTTTGTAAAACTAATATATGCCGACTTTGATCAAGATAACTTGATAAGCAGAAGGTTTTTTCACACAAAAACTTAATTTTCGACCGATCGTTCCTATGGCACCTATATGATATAGTGGTCCGATCTTAATATGATCCTGTATATATATGAGGAGTTTTGTAAAACTAATAAATTCCGACTTTGGTCAAGATATCTTGATAAACAAAAGGTTTTTTCATACAAAAACTTAATTTTCGACCGGTCGTTCCTATGGCAGCTATATGATATAGTGGTTCTATCTTAATAGGATTTTGCATATATATGAGAAGTAAAGTAAAACTAATAAATGCCGAGTTTAATCAAGATATCTTGAAAAACAAAATGTTTTTCATACAACTTAATTTTCGACCGATCGTTCCTTTGGCAGCTATATGATATAGTGGTTCGATCTTAATAGTATTTTGCATATATATGAGGAGTATAGTAAAACTAATAAATGTCCAGTTTGGTCAAGATATCTTGATAAACAAAAGGTTTTTTCATACAAAAACTTAATTTTCCACCGGTCGTTCCTATGGCAGCTATATGATATAGTGGTTCTATCTTAATAGGATTTTGCATATATATGAGAAGTAAAGTAAAACTAATAAATGCCGAGTTTAATCAAGATATCTTGAAAAACAAAACTTTTTTCATACAACAACTTAATTTTCGACCGATCGTTCCTTTGGCAGCTATATGATATAGTGGTTCGATCTTAATAGTATTTTGCATATATGTGAGGAGTATAGTAAAACTAATAAATCTCCAGTTTGGTCAAGATATCTTGATAAACAAAAGGTTTTTTCATACAAAAACTTAATTTTCGACGGTCGTTCCTATGGCAGCTATATGATATAGTGGTTCGATCTAAATGGGATTTTGCATATTTACAAAAAGTAAAGTTCAACTAATAAATGGCGAGTTTGGTCAAGATATCTTGATAAACAAAAGGTTTCTATGGCAGCTATATGATATAGTGGTCCGATCTTACTAGGATTATGCATATATATGAGCAGTACAGTTAAGATAATAAATGCCGAGTTTGATCAAGATATCTTGATAAACAAAAGGTTTTTTCATACAAAAACTTAATTTTCGACCGATCGTTCCTATGGCAACTATATGATATAGTGGTTCGATCTTAATAGGATTTGAATATATATGAGAAGCTTATTAAAACTAACAATAGGGAGTTTGGTCAAGATATCTTGATAAAAAATGTTTTTTCATACAACAACTTAATTTTCGACCGATCGTTCCAATGGCAGCTATATGATATAGTGGTCCGAGCTTAATGGGATTTTGGATATATATGAGAAGTATAGTAAAACTAATAAATGTCCAGTTTGGTTAAGATATTTTGAAAAACAAAATGTTTTTTCATACAACAACTTAATTTTCGACCGATCGTTCCTATGGCAGCTATATGATATAGTGGTCCGATCTTAATATGATTTTGCATATATATGAGGAGCTTTGTAAAACTAATAAATGCCGACTTTGGTCAAGATATCTTGATAAACAAAAGATTTTTTCATACAAAAACTTAATTTTCGACCGGTCGTTTCTATGGCAGCTATATGATATAGTGGTTCGATCTTAAAGTATTTTGCATATATATGAGGAGTATAGTAAAACTAAATGTCGAGTTTGGTCGATATATTTTAAAGAACAAAATGTTCTTTCATACAACAACTTAATTTTCGACCGATCGTTCCTATGGCAGGTATATGATATAGTGGTTCGATCTTAGTAGTATTTTGCATATATATGAGGAGCTTAGTAAAACTAACAAATGCCGAGTTTGGTCAAGATATCTTGAAAAAATATGTTGTATGAACAACTTAATTTTCCACCGATCGTTCCAATGGCATCTATATGATATAGTGGTCCGATCTTAATAGGATTTTGGATATATATGAGAAGTATAGTAAAACTAATAAATGTCCAGTTTGGTCAAGATATCTTGAAAAACAAAATGTATTGTCACACACAAGCTTAATTTCCGACCGCTCGTTCCCATGGCATCTATATGATATAGTGGTCCGATCTTTATAGGATTTAGCATATATATAAGAAGTAAAGTTAAACTAATTAATGCCGACTTTGGTCAAGATATCTCTAATAAACAAAAGGTTTTTTATACAAAAACTTAATTTTCGAACGATTGTTTTTACGGCAGCTATATGATATAGTGATTCGATTAATAGTGTTTTGCATATATGTGAGGAGTAAAGTAAAACTAATAAATGTGCAGTTTGGTAAAGATATCTTGAAAAACAAAATGTTTTCACCCAAAAACTTAATTTTCGACCGATCGTTCCTAAGGCACCTATATGACATAGTGGTCCGATCTTAATATGATTTTGCATATTTATGTGGAGTATCGTTAATCTAATAAATGTCGAGTTTGGTCAATATATCTTGAAAACAAACTGTTCTTTCATACTATAATATAATAATATATTGTTTAACAAAATGTTTTTCATACAAAAACTTAATTTTCGACCGATCGTTCCCATGGCAGCTATATGATGTAGTGGGTCAATCTAAATAGGATTTTGCATATATATGAGGAGTAAAGTAAAACTAACAAATGCCGTGTTTGGTCAAGATATCTTGAAAAAAAATGTTTTTTCATAAAACAACTTAATTTACGACCGATCGTTCCCATGGCAGTTAAATGATAAAGTGGTCCGATCTTAATAGGATTTTGTATATATTTGTAAAACTAATAAATGCCGACTTTGATCAAGATATCTTGATAAACAAAAGGTTTTTTCATACAAAAACTTAATTTTCGACCGATCGTTCCTATGACAGCTATATGATATAGTGGTCCGATCTTAATATGATTTTGCATATATATGAGGAGCTTTGTAAAACTAATAAATGCCGACTTTGATCAAGATATCTTGATAAACAAAAGGTTTTTTCATACAAAAACTTAATTTTCGACCGATCGTTCCTATGACAGCTATATGATATAGTGGTCCGATCTTAATATGATTTTGCATATATATGAGGAGCTTTGTAAAACTAATAAATGCCGACTTTGATCAAGATATCTTGATAAACAAAAGGTTTTTTCATACAAAAACTTAATTTTCGACCGATCGTTCCTATGACAGCTATATGATATAGTGGTCCGATCTTAATATGATTTTGCATATATATGAGGAGCTTTGTAAAACTAATAAATGCCGACTTTGATCAAGATAACTTGATAAGCAGAAGGTTTTTTCACACAAAAACTTAATTTTCGACCGATCGTTCCTATGGCAGCTATATGATATAGTGGTTCTATCTTAATAGGATTTTGCATATATATGAGAAGTAAAGTAAAACTAATAAATGCCGAGTTTAATCAAGATATCTTGAAAAACAAAATGTTTTTTCATACAACAACTTAATTTTCGACCGATCGTTCCTTTGGTAGCTATATGACATAGTGGTCCGATCTTAATATGATTTTGCATATTTATGTGGAGTATCGTTAATCTAATAAATGTCGAGTTTGGTCAATATATCTTGAAAAACAAACTGTTCTTTCATACTATAATATAATAATATATTGTTTAACAAAATGTTTTTCATACAAAAACTTAATTTTCGACCGATCGTTCCCATGGCAGCTATATGATGTAGTAGGTCAATCTAAATAGGATTTTCATATATATGAGGAGTAAAGTAAAACTAACAAATGCCGTGTTTGGTCAAGATATCTTGAAAAAAAATGTTTTTTCATAAAACAACTTAATTTACGACCGATCGTTCCCATGGCAGTTAAATGATAAAGTGGTCCGATCTTAATAGGATTTTGTATATATATGAGGAGCTTTGTAAAACTAATAAATGCCGACTTTGATCAAGATATCTTGATAAACAAAAGGTTTTTTCATACAAAAATTTAATTTTCGACCGATCGTTCCTATGACAGCTATATGATATAGTGGTCCGATCTTAATATGATTTTGCATATATATGAGGAGCTTTGTAAAACTAATAAATGCCTACTTTGGTCAAGATATCTTGATAAACAAAAGGTTTTTTCATGCAAAAACTTAATTTTCGACCGGTCGTTCCTATGGCAGCTATATGATATAGTGGTTCTATCTTAATAGGATTTTGCATATATATGAGAAGTAAAGTAAAACTAATAAATGCCGAGTTTAATCAAGATATCTTGAAAAACAAAATGTTTTTTCATACAACACTTAATTTTCGACCGATCGTTCCTTTGGTAGCTATATGATATAGTGGTTCGATCTTAATAGTATTTTGCATATATATGAGGAGTATAGTAAAACTAATAAATGTCCAGTTTGGTCAAGATATCTTGATAAACAAAAGGTTTTTTCATACAAAAACTTAATTTTCGACCGGTCGTTCCTATGGCAGCTATATGATATAGTGGTTCTATCTTAATAGGATTTTGCATATATATGAGAAGTAAAGTAAAACTAATAAATGCCGAGTTTAATCAAGATATCTTGAAAAACAAAACTTTTTTCATACAACAACTTAATTTTCGACCGATCGTTCCTTTGGCAGCTATATGATATAGTGGTTCGATCTTAATAGTATTTTGCATATATGTGAGGAGTATAGTAAAACTAATAAATGTCCAGTTTGGTCAAGATATCTTGATAAACAAAGGTTTTTTCATACAAAACTTAATTTTCGACCGGTCGTTCCTATGGCAGCTATATGATATAGTGGTTCGATCTAAATGGGACTTTGCATATTTACAAAAGGTAAAGTTCAACTAATAAATGGCGAGTTTGGTCAAGATATCTTGATAAACAAAAGGTTTCTATGGCAGCTATATGATATAGTGGTCCGATCTTACTAGGATTATGCATATATATGAGCAGTAAAGTTAAGATAATAAATGCCGAGTTTGATCAAGATATCTTGATAAACAAAAGGTTTTTTCATACAAAAACTTAATTTTCGACCGATCGTTCCTATGGCAACTATATGATATAATGGTTCGATCATAATAGGATTTTGAATATATATGAGAAGCTTATTAAAACTAACAAATAGCGAGATTGGTCAAGATATCTTGATAAAAAATGTTTTTTCATACAACAACTTAATTTTCGACCGATCGTTCCAATGGCAGCTATATGATATAGTGGTCCGATCTTAATGGGATTTTGGATATATATGAGAAGTATAGTAAAACTAATAAATGTCCAGTTTGGTTAAGATATTTTGAAAAACAAAATGTTTTTCATACAACAACTTAATTTTCGACCGATCGTTCCAATGGCAGGTATATGATATAGTGGTTCGATCTTAGTAGTATTTTGCATATATATGAGGAGCTTAGTAAAACTAACAAATGCCGAGTTTGGTCAAGATATCTTAAAAAAAATGTTGTATGAACAACTTAATTTTCCACCGATCGTTCCAATGGCATCTATATGATATAGTGGTCCGATCTTAATAGGATTTTGGATATATATGAGAAGTATAGTAAAACTAATAAATGGCCAGTTTGGTCAAGATATCTTGAAAAACAAAATGTATTGTCACACACAAGCTTAATTTACGACCGCTCGTTCCCATGGCATCTATATGATATAGTGGTCCGATCTTTATAGGATTTAGCATATATATAAGAAGTAAAGTTAAACTAATTAATGCCGACTTTGGTCAAGATATCTTGATAAACAAAAGGTTTTTTATACAAAAACTTAATTTTCGAACGATCGTTTTTACGGCAGCTATATGATATCGTGGTTCGATCTTAATAGTGTTTTGCATATATGTGAGGAGTAAAGTAAAACTAATAAATGTGCAGTTTGGTAAAGATATCTTGAAAAACAAAATGTTTTTCACACAAAAACTTAATTTTCGTCCGATCGTTCCTATGGCACCTATATGACATAGTGGTCCGATCTTAATATGATTTTGCATATATATGTGGAGTATCGTTAATCTAATAAATGTCGAGTTTGGTCAATATATCTTGAAAAAAAACTGTTCTTTCATACTATATATAATAATATATTGTTTAACAAAATGTTTTTCATACAAAAACTTAATTTTCGACCGATCGTTCCCATGGCAGCTATATGATGTAGTGGGTCAATCTAAAAAGGATTTTGCATATATATGAGGAGTAAAGTAAAACTAACAAATGCCGTGTTTGGTCAAGATATCTTGAAAAAAAATGTTTTTTCATAAAACAACTTAATTTACGACCGATCGTTCCCATGGCAGTTAAATGATAAAGTGGTCCGATCTTAATAGGATTTTGTATATATATGAGGAGCTTTGTAAAACTAATAAATGCCGACTTTGATCAAGATATCTTGATAAACAAAAGGTTTTTTCATACAAAAACTTAATTTTCGACCGATCGTTCCTATGACAGCTATATGATATAGTGGTCCGATCTTAATATGATTTTGCATATATATGAGGAGCTTTGTAAAACTAATAAATGCCGACTTTGATCAAAATAACTTGATATGCAAAAGATTTTTTCACACAAAAACTTAATTTTCGACCGATCGTTCCTATGGCACCTATATGACATAGTGGTCCGATCTTAATATGATTTTGCATATATATGTGGAGTATCGTTAGTCTAATAAATGTCGAGTTTGGTCAATATATCTTGAAAAACAAAATGTTCTTTCATACTATAATATAATAATATATTGTTTAACAAAATGTTTTTCATACAAAAACTTAATTTTCGACCGATCGTTCCCATGGCAGCTATATGATGTAGTGGGTCAATCTAAATAGGATTTTGCATATATATGAGGAGTAAAGTAAAACTAACAAATGCCAAGTTTGGTCAAGATATCTTGAAAAAAAATTTTTATTTCATAAAACAACTTAATTTACGACCGATCGTTCCTATTGCAGTTAAATGGTAAAGTGGTCCGATCTTAATAGAATTTTGTATATATATGAGGAGCTTTGTAAAACTAATAAATGCCGACTTTGATCAAGATATCTTGATAAACAAAAGGTTTTTCATACAAAAACTTAATTTTCGACCGATCGTTCCTATGACAGCTATATGATATAGTGGTCCGATCTTAATATGATTTTGCATATATATGAGGAGCTTTGTAAAACTAATAAATGCCGACTTTGATCAAGATAACTTGATAAGCAAAAGGTTTTTTCACACAAAAACTTAATTTTCGACCGATCGTTCCTATGGCACCTATATGATATAGTGGTCCGATCTTAATATGATCTTGCCTATATATGAGGAGTTTTGTAAAACTAATAAATTCCGACTTTGGTCAAGATATCTTGATAAACAAAAGGTTTTTTCATACAAAAACTTAATTTTCGACCGGTCGTTCCTATGGCAGCTATATGATATGGTGGTTCTATCTTAATAGGATTTTGCATATATATGAGAAGTAAAGTAAAGCTAATAAATGCCGAGTTTAATCAAGATATCTTGAAAAACAAAATGTTTTTTCATACAACAACTTAATTTTCGACCGATCGTTCCTTTGGCAGCTATATGATATAGTGGTTCGATCTTAATAGTATTTTGCATATATGTGAGGAGCTTTGTAAGACTAATAAATGCCGACTTTGATCAAGATAACTTGGTAAACAAAAGGTTTTTCACACAAAAACTTAATTTTCGACCGATCGTTCCAATGGCACCTATATGATATAGTGGTCCGATCTTAATATGATTTTGCATATATATGAGGAGTTTTATAAAACTAATAAATGCCGACTTTGGTGAAGATACCTTTATAAACAAAAGGTTTTTTCATACAAAAACTTAATTTTCGACCGGTCGTTCCTATGGCAGCTATATGATATAGTGGTTCGATCTTAATAGGATTTTGCATATATATAAAAAGTAAAGTTAAACTAATAAATACCGAGTTTGGTCAAGATATCTTGATAAACAAAAGGTTTCTATGGCAGCTATATGATATAGTGGTCCGATCTTAATAGGATTTGCATAATATGAGCAGTAAAGTTAAGCTAATAAATGCCGAGTTTGATCAAGATATCTTGATAAACAAAAGGTTTTTTCATACAAAAACTTAATTTTCGACCGATCGTTCCTATGGAAGTATATGATATAGTGGTTCGATCTTAATAGGATTTTGAATATATATGAGGAGCTTAGTAAAACTAACAAATGTCGAGTTTGGTCAAGATATCTTGAAAAAAAATGTTTTTTCATAAAACAACTTAATTTTCGACCGATCGTTCCAATGGCAGCTATATGATATAGTGGTCGATCTTAATAGGATTTTAGATATATATGAGAAGTATAGTAAAACTAATAAATGACGAGTTTGGTTAAGATATTTTGAAAAACAAAATGTTTTTTCATACACACACTTAATTTCGACCGCTGGTTCCCATGGCAGCTATATGATATAGTGGTCCGATCTTAATATGATTTGCATATATATGAGGAGCTTTGTAAAACTAATAAATGCCGACTTTGATCAAGATATCTTGATAAACAAAAGGTTTTTTCATACAAAAACTTAATTTCGACCGGTCGTTCCTATGGCAGCTATATGATATAGTGGTTCGATCTTAAAAGTATTTTGCATATATATGAAGAGTATAGTAAAACTAATAAATGTCGAGTTTGGTCGATATATTTTAAAAAACAAAATGTTCTTTCATACAACAACTTAATTTTCGACCGATCGTTCCTATGGCAGGTATATGATATAGTGGTATTTTGCATATATATGAGGAGCTTAGTAAAACTAACAAATGCCGAGTTTGGTCAAGATATCTTGAATTTTTTTTTTTTTTTTTTTTTTTTTTTTTTTTTTTGGTTTTAAGTTACTTTTATTTTTGCTAATTTTCTGTTACTTTTCACTTTTAGCAACTTTTATCAGCGTGAGTTTTGGGTAATGAAAGCTTAAGTTAAATATTTACAATGTGTATATATATGTACATGTTAATTTTGCTTCATTATAGTCGGCGTTTGGCCAGGTCTATAGGATAACACTTTTTAATCCTCCTTCTTCGCCTCCTTAGCAGGTTTCTTGCCAAGACGTTAGGGTGGTTGCGGAGCTTACATAAGTGACTTGCTGTTTGTTGGTAATAAGGTCTCCTACCATAGTAACCTTAAGATCCTTTGCAATGTCTCGTGTTCGAATATACCATTCGGCTCCAGAGATTTTTCGCAAGATCTTGGCCTGCATGATGCGAAGTTTGTTAAGGTGCGTCTTCGCGGCAATTCCGTATACCTGGAGTCCATATCGCCATGCAGGGGCAAGTATTACTTTATATATTTGGACTTTATTTCGGAGCGAGAGTTTGTTGTTTGGGTTTAGCAGCCAGCTCAGACGTCTGATTTTGCTTTTCAAGTTGTTGGTTACCTCGGTGACAGTTTTTTGAACGTAAGTCGTCTGTCGAGTGTTATCCCTAGGTATTTATGGCCACGCACCTGCTCTAAGAGCTCGCCATAAGAAAAAGTCCAGGGGAGGAGTCCTTGCGCAGGGTGTGAGTGACCGTAGCACATTTTTGGGGGTTCACAGAGATATTCCACCTGCAAGCCCAGTTTTCGAAGCGTTTCAGATACTCTTGCAGGATGTCTGTTGCTTCGTAGACGCAATTATTCTTGGCAAGGATTGCCGTGTCATCAGCAAACGTAGCCACCAGGAAATCCTGCCGACTGACGAGGGGTATTTCGCTTGCCTTGGCATATCGTGCGTGAAGAGGCTGTAAAGAGTGGGACCCAAGACGCTACCTTGTGGAACTCCCGCTCTTATGCGTTTGGTATGAGAGGCTATGCCATCCTGTACCACTCTAAATGTCCTCTCGTTCAAGAAGCTCGCAATGATGTTAAGAGCTGCGGATTCAATTTGCCCTTAATCTTGGAGAGGAGTCCTGCGTGCCACACCCGGTCAAAAGCTTGTTGGATGTCGAGGTATGCTGCCACCACATACTCCTTCCTGTTAAAGCCGTTCAAAATAAAATTTGTGACCCGATGGAGTTGCTCAGGGGTACCGTGTTTCAGTCTAAACCCAAACTGGAACTTCGGGATTAAGCGTTTTATTTCCGGAGTATCCAGGATCCTTCTAAGGATGCACCTTTCCAGTATCTTGCCAAAGGTAGGCAGGAGGCTGATGGGCCGATAAGAGTCCAGTTGATTAGGGGGTTTTCCGCTCTTGTGCAACATAATGATATGCGCCTTCTTCCAGGCTACTGGAAAATGACCTAGCCGAAGAGTTGCATTAAAAATGGCTACGAGAAAAAGCACCGCCTTGTATGGCAATAGCTAATTGTCTGGTTGTCCAACCGATCTTCCCAGGGGCTTTGTTGTTTTTTAGGCTCTTTATCTCCTGCTTTACTTCTTGGAAGGTGATTGGTGATAAAGGGAGTGCCGTTTGTAGCGGCGCCTCCAGGATTTGCGCGACTCGCTGTATCCTTCTATGCGATGCGGTCTCAAACGGGTTGAAAACGCTCCTCCAGGTTACATGCGAAGGCTTCGGCTCTTTCCATTGGCGACCTGGCCTAGGTGCCACGGGAAACTTTGGTGCAGGTTGCCGCTTGTATCGATGGTAAGTTTCCACAGTGCGAATTTGAAGCTCTCGTCTGCCGTTGCTCCTCCAGCATGGTGTCTGTGGCTTAAGATATCTTGATAAACAAAATGTTTATCATACAAAAAACTTAATTTTCGACCGCTCGTTTCTATGGCAACTATATGATATAGTGGTCTAGTGCTGGATATGAGGAGTATAGTAAAAACTAATAAATGCCGAGCTTAGTCAATATATCTTGAAAAACCAAATGTTTTCTTCATACAATGACTTAATTTTCGACCGATCGTTCTATGGAGCTATATGATATAATGGTCCGATCTTAATAGGATTTGCATATATGTGAGGAAAATAGTAAAACTAATAAATGAAGAGTTTGGTCAAGATATCCTGAAAAACATAATTTTTTCATAAAACAACTTAATTTCGACCGATCGTTCCAATGCCAGCTATATGATATACTGGTCCGATTTTAAAAGGATTTTGCATATATATGAGAAGTAGAGTAAAACTAATAAATGCCGAGTTTGGTCAAGATATCTTGTTAAACAAAATGTTTTTCATACAAAAACTTAATTTTCGACCTATCGTTCCATGGCAGCTATATGATATAGTGGTTCGATCTGAATAGTATTTGTATATACATGAGGAGTATAGTAAAACTAATAAGTGTGCAGTTTAGTCAAGATATCTTAAAAAACAAAATGTTTTTAATACAAAAACTTAATTTTCGACGATCGTTCCTATGGCAGCTATATGATAAAGTGGTCCGATCTTAATAGGATTTTGCATATATATGAGCAGTACAGTTAAGCTAATAAATGCCGAGTTTGATCCAGATATCTTGATAAACAAAAGGTTTTTTATACATAAACTTAATTTTCGACCGATCGTTCTATGGCAGCTATATGTTTTGCATATATATGAGCAGTATAGTAAAACTAATAAATGCCGTGTTGTCAAGATATCTTGTTAAACAAAATGTTTGTCATACAAAAACTTAATTTCGACCGATCGTCCTATGGCAGCTATATGATATGAGGAGTAAAGTACTACTAATAAATGTCGAGTTTGGGCAAGATATCTTGCTAAACAAAATATTTTTTCTACAAAAACTTAGTTTTCGACCGATCGTTCCTATGGCAGATATATGATATAGTGGTTCGGTCTTAATAGGATTTTGCATATATATGAGAGGTAAAGTAAAACTAATAAATGCCGAGTTTGGTCAAGATATCTTGCTAAACAAAATGTTTTTCATACAAAAAATTAATTTTCGACCGATCGTTCCTATGCCAGCTATATGATGTAGTGGTTCGATCTGAATAGTATTTTGCATATATATGAGGAGTATAGTAAAACTAATAAATGCCGAGTTTGGTTAAGATATGTTGAAAAATAAAATGTTTTTCATACAAAAACTTAATTTTCGACCGATCGTTCCTATGGCAGCTATATGATATAGTGGTTCGATCTTAATAGTATTTTGCATATATGTGAGGAGTATAGTAAAACTATAAATGTGCAGTTTGGTCAAGATATCTTGAAAAACAAAATGTTTTTCACACAAAAACTTAATTTTCGACCGATCGTTCCTATGGCAGCTATATGATAAAGTGGTCCGATCTTAATAGGATTTTGCATATATATGAGCAGTACAGTTAAGCTAATAAATGCCGAGTTGATCAAGATATCTGATAAACAAAAGGTTTTTTCATACAAAAACTTAATTTTCGAACGATCGTTCCTATGGCAGCTATATGATATAGTGATCCGATCTTAATCGGATTTGCATATATATGAGGAGTATAGTTAATCTAATAAATGTCGAGTTTGGTCAATATATCTTGACAAACAAAATGTTCTTTCATACAACAACTTAACTTTCGACGATCGTTTTACGGCAGCTATATGATATAGTGATACGATCTTAATAGGATTTTGCATATATATGAGGAGTAAAGTAAAACTATTAAATGCCGAGCTTGGTCAAGATATCTTGAAGAAAAATGTTTTTTCATAAAGCATCTTAATTTTCGACCGATCGTTTCAATGGCAGCTATATGATATAGTGGTCCGATCTTATTAGTATTTTGCCTTTATATGAGGAGTATAGTAAAACTAATAAATGCCGAGTTTGCTCAAGATATCTTGATAAACAAAATGTTTTTCATACAAAAACTTAATTTTGACCGATCGTTCCTATGGCAGTTATATGATATGTGTGGTCCGCTATAATAGGACTTTGCCTTTACATGAAAAGCAACACTTTCCTTCATACATGTATTTTGCATATATATGGGGAGTATGGTAAAACTAACAAATGCTTACTTTGGTCAACATATCTTGAAAAAAAAATGTTTTTTCATAAAACAACTTAATTTTCGACCGATAGTTCCAATGGCAGCTATATCATATACTGATCCGATTTTAAAAGGATTTTGCAATATATGAGAAGTAGAGTAAAACTAATAAATGCCGAGTTTGGTCAAGATATCTTGTTAAACAAAATGTTTTTCATACAAAAACTTAATTTTCGACCTATCGTTCCATGGCAGCTATATGATATAGTGGTTCGATCTGAATAGTATTTTGTATATACATGAGGAGTATAGTAAAACTAATAAATGTGCAGTTTAGTCAAGATATCTTAAAAAACAAAATGTTTTTAATACAAAACTTAATTTTCGAACGATCGTTCCTATGGCAGCTATATGATATAGTGGTTCGATCTTAAAAGTATTTTGCATATACGTGAGGAGTATAGTAAAACTCATAAATGTCCAGTTTGGTCAAGATATCTTGAAAAACAAAATGTTTTTCACACAAAAACTTAATTTACGACCGATCGTTCCTATGGTACCTATATGACATAGTGGTCCGATCTTAATATGATTTTGCATATATATGAGGAGCTTAGTATAACTAATAAATGCCGAGTTTGGTCAAGAATCCTGATAAACAAAGGTTTTTTTATACATAAACTTAATTTTCGACGATCGTTCCTATGGCAGCTATATGTTTTGCATATTTATGAGGAGTATAGTAAAACTAATAAATGCCGTGTTTGGTCAAGATATCTTGTTAAACAAAATGTTTGTCATACAAAAACTTAATTTTCGACCGATCGTTCCTATGGCAGCTATATGATATGAGGAGTAAAGTACTACTAATAAATGTCGAGTTTGGTCAAGATATCTTGCTAAACGAAATATTTTTTCTACAAAAACTAGTTTCGACCGATCGTTCCTATGGCAGATATATGATATAGTGGTTCGATCTTAATAGGATTTTGCATATATATGTGAGGTAAAGTAAAACTAATAAATGCCGAGTTTGGTCAAGATATCTTGCTAAACAAAATGTTTTTCATACAAAAAATTAATTTTCGACCGATCGTTCCTATGCCAGCTATATGATGTAGTGGTTCGATCTGAATAGTATTTGCATATATGAGAGAGTATAGTAAAACTAAATAAATGCCGAGTCTGGTCAAGATATGTTGAAAAATAAAAGTTTTCATACAAAAACTTAATTTCGACCGATCGTTCCTATGGCAGTATATGATATAGTGGTTCGATCTTAATAGTATTTTGCATATATGTGAGGAGTATAGTAAAACTAATAAATGTGCAGTTTGGTCAAGATATCTTGAAAAACAAAATGTTTTTCACACAAAAACTTTATTTTCGACCGATCGTTCCTATGGCAGAGCTATATGATAAAGTGGTCCGATCTTAACAGGATTTTGCATATATATGAGCAGTACAGTTAAGCTAATAAATGCCGAGTTTGATCAAGATATCTTGATAAACAAAAGGTTTTTTCATACAAAAAACATAACTTTCGACCAATCGTTCTATGGCAGCTATATGATGTAGTGGTTCGATCTTAATAGGATTTTGAATATATATGAGGAGCTTAGTAAAACTAACAAATGCCGAGTTTGGTCAAGATATCTGAAAAAAAGTGTTTTTTCATACAACAACTTTATTTTCGACCGATCGTTCCAATGGCAGCTATATGATATAGTGGTCCGATCTTAATAGGATTTTAGATATATATGAGAAGTATAGTAAAACTAATAAATGCCGAGTTTGGTCAAGATATTTTGAAAAACAAAATGTTTTTTCATACACAAACTTAATTTTCGACCGCTCGTTCCCATGGCAGCTATATGATATAGTGGTCCGATCTTAATATGATTTTGCATATATATGAGGAGCTTTGTAAAACTAATAAATGCTGACTTTGGTCAAGATATCTTGATAAACAAAAGGTTTTTTATACAAAAACTTAATTTTCGACCGGTCGTTCCTATGGCAGCTATATGATATAGTGGTTCGATCTTAAAAGTATTTGCATATATATGAGGAGTATAGTACAACTAATAAATGTCGAGCTTGGTCGATATATTTTAAAAAACAAAGTGTTCTTTCATACAACAACTTAATTTTCGACCGATCGTCCTATGGCAGGTATATGATATAGTGGTATTTTGCATATATATCAGGAGCTTAGTAAAACTAACAAATGCCGAGTTTGGTCAAGATATTTTGAAAAACAAAATGTTTTTCATACACACACTTAATTTCGACCGCTCGTTCCCATGGCAGCTATATGATAAAGTGGTCCGATCTTAATATGATTTTGCATATATATGAGGAGCTTTGTAAAACTAATAAATGCCGAGTTTGGTCAAGATATTTTGAAAAACAAAATGTTTTTCATACACACACTTAATTTCGACCGCTCGTTCCCATGGCAGCTATATGATATAGTGGTCCGATTTTAATAGGATTTTGCATATATATAAGAAGTAAAGTTAAACTAATAAATGCCGACTTTGGTCAAGATATCTTGATAAACAAAATGTTTTTCATACAAAAACTTAATTTTTGACCGATCGTTCCTATGGCAGTTATATGATATTGTGGTCCGCTTATAATAGGACTTTGCCTTTACATGAAAAGCAACATTTTCCTTCATACATGTATTTTGCATATATATGAGGAGTATGGTAAAAACTAACAAATGCTTAGTTGGTCAACATATCTTGAAAAAAAAATGTTTTTTCATAAAAAACTTAATTTCGACCGATAGTTCCAATGGCAGCTATATGATATACTGGTCCGATTTTAAAAGGATTTTGCATATATATGAGAATAGAGTAAAACTAATAAATGCCGAGTTTGGTCAAGATATCTTGATAAACAAAAGGTTTTTCATACAAAAACTTAATTTTCGAACGATCGGTCCTATGGCAGCTATATGATATAGTGGTCCGATCTTAATAGGATTGTGCATATATATAAGAAGTAAAGTTAAACTAATAAATGCCGAGTTTGCTCAAGGTATCTGATAAACAAAGGTTTCTATGGCAGCTATATGATATAGTGGTCCGATTTTAATCGGATTTTGCATATATATGAGCAGTAAAGTTAAGCTAATAAATGCCGAGTTTGATCAAGATATCTTGATAAACAAAATGTTTTTTCACACAAAAACTTAATTACGACCGATCGTTCCTATGGCACTTATATGACATAGTGGTCCGATCTTAATATGATTTTGCATATATATGAGGAGCTTAGTATAACTAATAAATGCCGAGTTTGGTCAAGATATCTTGATAAACAAAAGGTTTTTTATGCAAAAACTTAATTTTCGACCGATCGTTCCTATGGCAGCTATATGATATAGTGGTTCGATCTTAATAGTATTTTCCATATATGTGAGGAGTAAAGTAAAAACAACCAATGCCGACTTTGGTCAAGATAACTTGATAAACAAAAGGTTTTTCACACAAAAACTTAATTTTCGACCGATCGTTCTATGGCACCTATATGACTTAATATGATTTTGCTATATATGAGGAGTATGGTAAAACTAACAAATGCTTAGTTTGGTCAACATATCTTGAAAAAAAATGTTTTTCATAAAACAACTTAATTTTCGACCGATAGTTCCAATGGCAGCTATATGATATACTGGTCCGATTTTAAAAGGATGTTGCATATATATGAGAAATAGAGTAAAACTAATAAATGCCGAGTTTGGTCAAGATATCTTGATAAACAAAAGGTTTTTCATACAAAAACTTAATTTTCGAACGATCGTTCCTATGGCAGCTATATGATATAGTGGTCCGATCTTAATAGGATTGTGCATATATATAAGAAGTAAAGTTAAACTAATAAATGCCGAGTTGCTCAAGGTATCTTGATAAACAAAAGGTTTCTATGGCAGCTATATGATATAGTGGTTCGATCTTAAAAGTATTTGCATATACGTGAGGAGTATAGTAAAACTCATAAAGTCCAGTTTGGTCAAGATATCTTGAAAACAAAATGTTTTTCACACAAAAACTTAATTTACGACCGATCGTTCCTATGGTACCTATATGACATAGTGGTCCGATCTTAATATGATTTTGCATATATATGAGGAGCTTAGTATAACTAATTAATGCCGAGTTTGGTCAAGATATCTTGATAAACAAAAGGTTTTTTATACATAAGCTTAATTTTCGACCGATCGTTCCTTATGGCAGCTATATGTTTTGCATATATATGAGGAGTATAGTAAAAACTAATAAATGCCGTGTTTGGTCAAGATATCTTGTTAAACAAAATGTTTGTCATACAAAAACTTAATTTTCGACCGATCGTTCCTATGGCAGATATATGATATAGTGGTTCGATCTTAATAGGATTTTGCATATATGTGAGGAAAATAGTAAAACTAATAAATGAAGAGTTTGGTCAAGATATCCTGAAAAACATAATATTTTTCATAAAACAACTTAATTTTCGACCGATCGTTCCAATGCCAGCTATATGATATACTGGTCCGATTTTAAAGGATTTTGCATATATATGAGAAGTAGAGTAAAACTAATAAATGCCGAGTTTGGTCAAGATATCTTGTTAAACAAAATGTTTTTCATACAAAAACTTAATTTTCGACCTATCGTTCCCATGGCAGCTATATGATATAGTGGTTCGATCTGAATAGTATTTTGTATATACATGAGGAGTATAGTAAAACTAATAAGTGTGCAGTTTGGTCAAGATATCTTGAAAAACAAAATGTTTTCCCACAAAAACTTAATTTTCGACCGATCGTTCCTATGGCAGCTATATGATAAAGTGGTCCGATCTTAATAGGATTTTGCATATATATGAGCAGTACAGTTAAGCTAATAAATGCCGAGTTTGATCAAGATATCTTGATAAACAAAAGGTTTTTTCATACAAAACTTAATTTTCGAACGATCGTTCCTATGGCAGCTATATGATATAGTGATCGATCTTAATCGGATTTTGCATATATATGAGGAGTATAGTTAATCTAATAAATGTCGAGTTGGTCAATATATCTTGACAAACAAAATGTTCTTTCATACAACAACTTAACTTTCGACCGATCGTTTTTACGGCAGCTATATGATATAGTGATACGATCTTAATAGGATTTTGCATATATATGAGGAGTAAAGTAAAACTATTAAATGCCGAGCTTGGTCAAGATATCTTGAAGAAAAATGTTTTTCATAAAGCATCTTAATTTTCGACCGATCGTTTCAATGGCAGCTATATGATATAGTGGTCCGATCTATTAGTATTTTGCCTTTATATGAGGAGTATAGTAAAACTAATAAATGCCGAGTTTGCTCAAGATATCTTGATAAACAAAATGTTTTTCATACAAAAACTTAATTTTGACCGATCGTTCCTATGGCAGTTATATGATATTGTGGTCCGCCTATAATAGGACTTTGCCTTTACATGAAAAGCAACACTTTCCTTCATACATGTATTTTGCATATATATGGGGAGTATGGTAAAACTAACAAATGCTTACTTTGGTCAACATATCTTGAAAAAAAAATTTTTTTTCATAAAACAACTTAATTTTCGACCGATAGTTCCAATGGCAGCTATATCATATACTGATCCGATTTTAAAAGGATTTTGCATATATATGAGAAGTAGAGTAAAACTAATAAATGCCGAGTTTGGTCAAGATATCTTGTTAAACAAAATGTTTTTCATACAAAAACTTAATTTTCGACCTATCGTTCCCATGGCAGCTATATGATATAGTGGTTCGATCTGAATAGTATTTTGTATATACATGAGGAGTATAGTAAAACTAATAAATGTGCAGTTTAGTCAAGATATCTTGAAAAACAAAATGTTTTAATACAAAAACTTAATTTTCGAACGATCGTTCCTATGGCAGCTATATGATATAGTGGTTCGATCTTAAAAGTATTTTGCATATACGTGAGGAGTATAGTAAAACTCATAAATGTCCAGTTTGGTCAAGATATCTTGAAAAACAAAATGTTTTTCACACAAAAACTTAATTTACGACCGATCGTTCCTATGGTACCTATATGACATAGTGGTCCGATCTTAATATGATTTTGCATATATATGAGGAGCTTAGTAAAACTCATAAATGTCCAGTTTGGTCAAGATATCTTGTTAAACAAAATGTTTGTCATACAAAAACTTAATTTCGACCGATCGTTCCTATGGCAGCTATATGATATGAGGAGTAAAGTACTACTAATAAATGTCGAGTTTGGTCAAGATATCTTGCTAAACGAAATATTTTTTCTACAAAAACTTAGTTTTCGACCGATCGTTCCTATGGCAGATATATGATATAGTGGTTCGATCTTAATAGGATTTTGCATATATATGTGAGGTAAAGTAAAACTAATAAATGCCGAGTTTGGTCAAGATATCTTGCTAAACAAAATGTTTTTCATACAAAAAATTAATTTTCGACCGATCGTTCCTATGCCAGCTATATGATGTAGTGGTTCGATCTGAATAGTATTTTGCATATATATGAGGAGTATAGTAAAACTAATAAATGCCGAGTCTGGTCAAGATATGTTGAAAAATAAAATGTTTGTCATACAAAAACTTAATTTTCGACCGATCGTTCCTATGGCAGTTATATGATATAGTGGTTCGATCTTAATAGTATTTTGCATATATGTGAGGAGTATAGTAAAACTAATAAATGTGCAGTTTGGTCAAGATATCTTGAAAAACAAAATGTTTTTCACACAAAAACTTTATTTCGACCGATCGTTCCTATGGCAGCTATATGATAAAGTGGTCCGATCTTAACAGGATTTTGCATATATATGAGCAGTACAGTTAAGCTAATAAATGCCGAGTTTGATCAAGATATCTCTGATAAACAAAAGGTTTTTCATACAAAAACATAACTTTCGACCAATCGTTTCTATGGCAGCTATATGATGTAGTGGTTCGATCTTAATAGGATTTTGAATATATATGAGGAGCTTAGTAAAACTAACAAATGCCGAGTTTGGTCAAGATATCTTGAAAAAAAAGTGTTTTTTCATACAACAACTTTATTTTCGACCGATCGTTCCAATGGCAGCTATATGATATAGTGGTCCGATCTTAATAGGATTTTAGATATATATGAGAAGTATAGTAAAACTAATAAATGCCGAGTTTGGTCAAGATATTTTGAAAAACAAAATGTTTTTTCATACACAAACTTAATTTTCGACCGCTCGTTCCCATGGCAGCTATATGATATAGTGGTCCGATCTTAATATGATTTTGCATATATGAGGAGCTTTGTAAAACTAATAAATGCTGACTTTGGTCAAGATATCTTGATAAACAAAAGGTTTTTATACAAAAACTTAATTTTCGACCGGTCGTTCCTATGGCAGCTATATGATATAGTGGTTCGATCTTAAAAGTATTTTGCATATATATGAGGAGTATAGTACAACTAATAAATGTCGAGCTTGGTCGATATATTTTAAAAAACAAAGTGTTCTTTCATACAACAACTTAATTTCGACCGATCATTCCTATGGCAGGTATATGATATAGTGGTATTTTGCATATATATCAGGAGCTTAGTAAAACTAACAAATGCCGAGTTTGGTCAAGATATTTTGAAAAACAAAATGTTTTTTCATACACACACTTAATTTTCGACCGCTCGTTCCTATGGCAGCTATATGATATAGTGGTCCGATTTTAATAGGATTTTGCATATATATAAGAAGTAAAGTTAAACTAATAAATGCCGACTTTGGTCAAGATATCTTGATAAACAAAATGTTTTTCATACAAAAACTTAATTTTGACCGATCGTTCCTATGGCAGTTATATGATATTGTGGTCCGCTTATAATAGGACTTTGCCTTTACATGAAAAGCAACATTTTCCTTCATACATGTATTTTGCATATATATGAGGAGTATGGTAAAACTAACAAATGCTTAGTTTGGTCAACATATCTTGAAAAAAAAATGTTTTTTCATAAAACAACTTAATTTTCGACCGATCGTTCCTATGCCAGCTATATGATGTAGTGGTTCGATCTGAATAGTATTTTGCATATATATGAGGAGTATAGTAAAACTAATAAATGCCGAGTTTGGTCAAGATATGTTGAAAAATAAAATGTTTTTCATACAAAAACTTAATTTTCGACCTATCGTTCCTATGGCAGTTATATGATATAGTGGTTCGATCTTAATAGTATTTTGCATATATGTGAGGAGTATAGTAAAACTAATAAATGTGCAGTTTGGTCAAGATATTTTGAAAAACAAAATGTTTTTCACACAAAAACTTAATTTTCGACCGATCGTTCCTATGGCAGCTATATGATAAAGTGGTCCGATCTTAAAGTATTTTGCATATATGTGAGGAGTATAGTAAAACTAATAAATGTGCAGTTTGATCAAGATATCTTGATAAACAAAAGGTTTTTTCATACAAAAACATAACTTTCGACCAATCGTTTCTATGGCAGCTATATGATGTAGTGGTTCGATCTTAATAGGATTTTGAATATATATGAGGAGCTTAGTAAAACTAACAAATGCCGAGTTTGGTCAAGATATCTTGAAAAAAAGTGTTTTTTTCATACAACAACTTTATTTTCGACCGATCGTTCCAATGGCAGCTATATGATATAGTGGTCCGATCTTAATAGGATTTTAGATATATATGAGAAGTATAGTAAAACTAATAAATGCCGAGTTTGGTCAAGATATTTTGAAAAACAAAATGTTTTTTCATACAAAACTTAATTTTCGACCGCTCGTTCCCATGGCAGCTATATGATATAGTGGTCCGATCTTAATATGATTTTGCATATATATGAGGAGCTTTGTAAAACTAATAAATGCCGACTTTGGTCAAGATATCTTGATAAACAAAAGGTTTTTATACAAAAACTTAATTTTCGACCGGTCGTTCCTATGGCAGCTATATGATATAGTGGTTCGATCTTAAAAGTATTTTGCATATATATGGGGAGTATAGTACAACTAATAAATGTTGAGCTTGGTCGATATATTTTAAAAAACAAAGTGTTTTTTCATACAACAACTTAATTTTCGACCGATAGTTCCTATGTCAGGTATATGATATAGTGGTATTTTGCATATATATCAGGAGCTTAGTAAAACTAACAAATGCCGAGTTTGGTCAAGATATTTTGAAAAACAAAATGTTTTTTCATACACACACTTAATTTTCGACCGCTCGTTCCCATGGCAGCTATATGATATAGTGGTCCGATTTTATAGGATTTTGCATATATATAAGAAGTAAAGTTAAACTAATAAATGCCGACTTTGGTCAAGATATCTTGATAAACAAAATGTTTTTCATACAAAAACTTAATTTTTGACCGATCGTTCCTATGGCAGTTATATGATATTGTGGTCCGCTTATAATAGGACTTTGCCTTTACATGAAAAGCAACATTTTCCTTCATACATGTATTTTGCATATATATGAGGAGTATGGTAAAACTAACAAATGCTTAGTTTGGTCAACATATCTTGAAAAAAAAATGTTTTTTCATAAAACAACTTAATTTTCGACCGATAGTTCCAATGGCAGCTATATGATATACTGGTCCGATTTTAAAAGGATTTTGCATATATATGAGAAATAGAGTAAAACTAATAAATGCCGAGTTTGGTCAAGATTTCTTGATAAACAAAAGGTTTTTTATGTAAAAACTTAATTTTCGACCGATCGTTCCTATGGCAGCTATATGATATAGTGGTTCGATCTTAATAGTATTTTGCATATATGTGAGGAGAATAGTAAAACTAATAAATGTGCAGTATGGTCAAGATAACTTGATAAACAAAGGTTTTTTCACACAAAAACTTAATTTTCGACCGATCGTTCCTATGGCACCTATATGATATAGTGGTCCGATCTTAATATGATTTTGCATATATATAAGAAGTAAAGTTAAACTAATAAATGCCGACTTTGGTCAAGATATCTTGATAAACAAAAATGTTTTTCATACAAAAACTTAATTTTGACCGATCGTTCCTATGGCAGTTATATGATATTGTGGTCCGCTTATAATAGGACTTTGCCTTTACATGAAAAGCAACATTTTCCTTCATACATGTATTTTGCATATATATGAGGAGTTTTGTAAAACTAATAAATGCCGAGCTTGGTCAAGATATCTTGAAGAAAAAGTTTTTTCATAAAGCATCTTAATTTTCGACCGATCGTTTCAATGGCAGCTATATGATATAGTGGTCCGATCTTTTTAGTATTTTGCCTTTATATGAGGAGTATAGTAAAACTAATAAATGCCGAGTTTGCTCAAGATATCTTGATAAACAAAATGTTTTTCATACAAAAACTTAATTTTTGACCGATCGTTCCTATGGCAGTTATATGATATTGTGGTCCGCTATAATAGGACTTTGCCTTACATGAAAAGCAACATTTTCCTTCATACATGTATTTTGCATATATATGAGGAGTAAGGTAAAACTAACAAATGCTTAGTTTGGTCAACATATCTTGAAAAAAAATGTTTTTTCATAAAACAACTTAATTTTCGACCGATAGTTCCAATGGCAGCTATATGATATACTGGTCCGATTTTAAAAGGATTTGCATATATATGAGAAATAGAGTAAAACTAATAAATGCCGAGTTTGCTCAAGATATCTTGTTAAACAAAATGTTTTTCATACAAAAACTTAATTTTCGACCGATCGTTCCCATGGCAGTTATATGATATAGTGGTTCGATCTGAATAGTATTTTGCATATACATGAGGAGTATAGTAAAACTAATAAATGTGCAGGTTGGTCAAGATATCTTGAAAAACAAAATGTTTTTCATACAAAAACTTAATTTTCGAACGATCGTTCCTATGGCAGCTATATGATATAGTGGTTCGATCTTAAAAGTATTTTGCATATACGTGAGGAGTATAGTAAAACTCATAAATGTCCAGTTTGGTCAAGATATCTTGAAAAACAAAATGTTTTTCACACAAAAACTTAATTTTCGACCGATCGTTCCTATGGCAGCTATATGATGTAGTGGTTCGATCTAAATAGGATTTTGAATATACATGAGGAGCTTAGTAAAACTAACAAATGCCGAGTTTGGTCAAGATATTTTGAAAAAAGTGTTTTTTCATACAACAACTTTATTTTCGACCGATCGTTCCAATGGCAGCTATATGATAAAGTGGTCCGATCTTAATAGGATTTTGCATATATATGAGCAGTAAAGTTAAGCTAATAAATGCCGAGTTTGGTCAAGATATCTTGATAAACAAAAGGTTTTTTCATACAAAAACATAACTTTCGACCAATCGTTTCTATGGCAGCTATATGATGTAGTGGTTCGATCTAAATAGGATTTGAATATACATGAGGAGCTTAGTAAAACTAACAAATGCCGAGTTTGGTCAAGATATTTTGAAAAAAGTGTTTTTCATACAACAACTTTATTTTCGACCGATCGTTCCAATGGCAGCTATATGATATAGTGGTCCGATCTTAATAGGATTTTAGATATATATGAGAAGTATAGTAAAACTAATAAATGCCGAGTTTGGTCAAGATATTTTGAAAAACAAAATGTTTTTTCATACACAAACTTAATTTTCGACCGCTCGTTCCCATGGCAGCTATATGATATAGTGGTCCGATCTTAATATGATTTTGCATATATATGAGGAGCTTTGTAAAACTAATAAATGCCGACTTTGGTCAAGATATCTTGATAAACAAAAGTTTTTTTCATTCAAAAACTTAATTTTCGACCGGTCGTTCCTATGGCAGCTATATGATATAGTGGTTCGATCTTAAAAGTATTTTGCATATATATGAGGAGTATAGTACAACTAATAAATGTCGAGCTTGGTCGATATATTTTAAAAAACAAAATGTTCTTTCATACAACAACTTAATTTCCGACCGATCATTCCTATGGCAGGTATATGATATAGTGGTATTTTGCATATATATGAGGAGCTTAGTAAAACTAACAAATGCCGAGTTTGGTCAAGATATTTTGAAAAAAATATTTTTCATACAACAGTTTAATTTTCGACCGATCGTTCCAATGGCATCTATATGATATAGTGGTCCGATCTTAAAAGGATTTTGGATATATATAAGAAGTATAGTAAAACTAATAAATGTCCAGTTTGGTCAAGATATCTTGAAAAACAAAATGTTTTTTCACACACAAACTTAATTTTCGACCGTTCGTTCCCATGGCAGCTATATGATATAGTGGTCCGATCTTAATAGGATTTTGCATATATATAAGAAGTTAAGTTAAACTAATAAATGCCGACTTTGGTCAAGATATCTTGATAAACAAAAGGTTTTTTTATACAGAAACTTAATTTTCGAACGATCGTTCCTATGGCAGCTATATGATATAGTGATCCGAATAAAAATATTTTTAATCAAAAAATTGGATTTCGACCGATCATTCCTATGGCAGCTATGTGATATAGTTGTCTGATGTTGATAGGATTCTGCATATATGAAGAGTATAGTAAAACTAATAAATACCGAGTTTGGTCAGGGTATCTTCAATAACAAAATGTATCGATCGTTCCCATGGCAGCTATATGATATAGTGATACGATCTGAATAGGATTTTGCATATATATGAGGAGTAAAGTAAAACTATTAAATGCCGAGTTTGCTCAAGATATCTTGATAAACAAAATGTTTTTCATACAAAAACTTAATTTTTGACCGATCGTTCCTATGGCAGCTATGTGATATAAGGATCCGATCTTAATAGGATTTTGCATGTATATGAAGAGCGTAGATAAACTAATAAATGCCGAGTTTGGTCTAGATATCATGATAAACAAAATGTTTTTCATACAAAACTTAATTTTCGACCGATCGTTCCTATGGCAGCTATATGATATAGTGGTCCGATCTTAGAAGGATTTTGCATATATATGAGGAGTATACTAAAACTATTAAATGCCGAGTTTGGTCAAGATATCTTGATAAACAAAATGTTTTTTCATACAAAAACTTAATTGTCGACCGATCGTTCCAATGTGTAGCATGCAGAAGGGTATGTATGCGATCTTGTGCTCTATTCAAGAGGCCACCAGCTTCGTGCGGTTGATGTTCTTCCGCAGAGGTGAAGAGATTCGGAAGGTGTGCACTTCTAGCGTTGCTCTAAACTATGCTCGTCGGATTTGGCGTGGGTCTTTTCCTCTTCCCTTCACATATCACTCCTTTTGTGCTCAGAAAGGATAAGTGCACTGACTGTATACTAATAAGATGAAGGTCCAATAAGATGTATTCGGGCCGTACTAACGTACAGAATTAATAAAAATGAGAACGGCGGACTGTTATGTGAGAATTTCAGTGGCTAGGGTGCGGTAGGTGTTGATCGCTCCCTATTCTTTACCCTCCCAACCTTGGTAACTCGTGATTAATTTGGGTGATTACCCCTTTACTAATGTTTTATTTAATTCAACATAAACAATATGACTTCAGCGTAGGATCGTACCGGCGACGGACCTTTCTGTACAATTTATCGGTACATTTTAATTAAAGTAAACTTCAGATAACAATCATCTGATCCATATAAGAATGCTTTACTCTTTAGTATTTTGTTTTCTTTTGCCTAAACTTAGGTGTAACAGGGCGGTGTTAAACTATTATATATATTCATGTTAATACACGAGCATTCCGAGTGCGATAAAGCCGATTAAATAATTCGTTCGCCAATAGTAGGCCGTACTCACTGTAAGTTATATTCAGACTTGTCACTCACTGTTATATCCATCGGTGCAGGTTCGTTGGGCCCATCGAAAGTGCAGTTGGTGTGGTGCTTTAAAGCTTTTGGTAGCTGTGCATAAAGAAAATTATTTAAACGGAAATCGCTGCTACGGGTAACGCTACTATGTACTCACAGGAAATTTGTATATTAAGGTTACATTAAAAAAAAACAATAAAGAAAGCAAAGAAAATAATTAAGATCTAAGAATCCAAACTCAGATTGGCTGGCCTCCAGACAACATCAAACAGCTGATAATCCTACGCGGCTTGACGACGGATTGTTTCAACTAGAACGCATGCGCGCGAGACATCGAACGAGCTTGACTATTCGATTGCGGTTAACTCTATTTCGTTTCCAGATAAAGACTTCTCCTTCACTCCTTTGTGTCACACCTACGCTTCACGCTATCAAGCGCGGCTATACTCTGCCGAGTAAGATAAGGTATGCAAGACACAACTCGGTCGTTTTAAGCGTTAGACAAATATATAGCAATGAAAAGAACCGGTGTAAACTTTAAGTTGAGCCAACTGCGCCTCAGCCGGTGTGAACTGGAGCTTAACTAATTCGCCGAATAATCGCCGAAATAGGGGCGGTGATTGAGTATGGGGCTCTTTCGGCCGGTCGCCGAATTATGTTTAATGTTTAGAGCGCGGGGGCGCCGTACGCAGACCGGCCGATATCTGGGCTTGTCGTGCGCTGCTAACGCTCCCTGTAAAAAGGTGGATTTACGTTAAACAGTTCTAACTGTCTTTCATGGAAAGTATTACCTGTTCCAACACTATGTCGCGTTCGCGAATACTTCTTAACCAAATACGTTTGTCTTCGATTTTGATTATAACCGAAAAAGTTTAACACGTGTAATCTTAGCAATGTTAATAAGAAAAATGAGCAGACGTTATGACTCCGTTGCGTCTGTTCGTTTTCACAGCTGAAGACGAAGTGAACGAGGTGACCGCGTGGATAACTCACTTTGGCTATGCAACTGATACGCAACGCCAGCTACATTTGTCGCTTGTGATATTTAACGGAACTATGGCGTGATTGCTTGTCTTATTCTTTGATGCCGTTTCTTGTCGCTTTATGTATAAGGTGCGAAACTGACGCGAGGAGATGCAACTAACACAACCGCCGAGGCGTGGGAGCGAGATGACATTACGCTGACCACCTCGAGAGATAATACTCTACTTTAGTTGCTGGGTATATACGACTTAATATTAAAAGTTTAATTTTTTTCAACTTACTGGCCCCCACACCACAGTTAATACTACGAGAGTCTCAACTGGAGAAGATGTTAACTGAAAAAGGGTCAGTAACTTCGTTTATCAGTCGGTCTATAGTTTTATGTCTTTTAAGTGATACACTCCAATAGATTTGTTGTTTTCATTTGACAGTTCATAATACGTCGGACTTAATTTGTTGACAACCCTAGCTTTATTGAAGGCTGGGGCTTTGCTACTAAACTTTTTGCTTGCATTACTTTGTGCAAAGCCACGTGCGTAAACAATATCGCCTTCATTTAGTTTTATCGTGCGGCTACGCAAATTATAGGTTTTCGCGTTAGCTGCATGAGCTTTAGAGATGTTACTTTTAGCTTTCGCGCGCACTAGTTGCAATAGATCAGGTGTTTTTAAGGAAGTGTCGTCTGTAACTAAGTTTACTTTTCTAAGAAGTTCGTAGTCTTTACCATTCATGATCATATTCTGGCCAAAGCACAAAAAGTATGGTGGAAATCCTGTACTACGATGCACACTAGACCTCAGTGATCCGCTAATTTCATTCAGATACTTGTCCCAGCTTGTGTGATCCTTTCCTACATATGCGCGTATAGCTGCTAATATGGAACGGTTCAATCGCTCGCTTGCATTCGCCTGTGGAGAATAATTTGCGGTGCAGATGTGTGACGTGCCGAAGCGAGTTAAAAACGCTTCGAAGTAGCCAGATTTGAATTGGGACCCATTATCTGTTAAAATGGATTCGGGTACTCCAAATGTGTAAAATACATGATTCTCTAAGAACTCACAGATTCTATTAGACGTTAACTTTTTCAACGGATGCAGGAAGTGAAACTTCGTGTGGTGGCCGACAATGACTAAAAGACCGATGTTTCCGTTCTTTGACCGTGGGTATGGACCTAATAGATCCATGTACAATTTTTTAGATGGTCTCTCCGATGTCATAGGTTTGCCCATTGGTGGCCTAAGAACTATTAGTACCTTTTGTTGACTTGCATGTGGAACAATTGGATATATAGTCACGAATTTGCGTTACCATGCCGGGCCAAAAGAGATGTCGCTTTAACTTTTCTACCATTTTGCCGATTCCGAGGTGAGCTGAATCCGCCGGATTGTGGGCTCGATATAAGACCTGTTCTCTCAAGTTGACTGGAACCCAAAGCTTCCAACAGTCTGACCCAGCTGTATCATCATCTTTTGCGGGTTCAGTTCGCTTATATACAAATTTATCGACAACCTTTAGGTCTGGTAACTTATGCTGGTTATCATTTATGTTATTTATCAAATCTAGATATTCCTGGGAAGTAAATTCTTTGGACGATACGTCAATAATTGGTCCAAAATTCAAAAGTTCGCAAATGTCGGCTTCGTACCTCCGAGACAGGGTATCGGCAACGACGTTTTGCGATCCGCTACGATGTTTTATTTCGAATGAAAAGCCTTGCAATCGGATCGACCATCTGGCCAAGCGCCCTGATAGATCCTTTTGCCTCATTAGCCACTGTAAAGAAGCGTGATCTGTAACTACCGTAAATTCTTGCCCTTCAATGTAGGCTCGGAATTTATTTATTCCTTTAATGACTGCTAAGCATTCGAGTTCGGTGACTGAATAATTTCGTTGGGCTTTAGACAATTTTTCGGACATATATGCAATTGGTAACTCGACGCCGTCATCATTTGCTTGGGCCAACACACAGCCAAGACCATGCAGGCTTGCATCACACAATAATATAAAAGGTTTCGAAAAACAAGGCGTCCTCAAAACAGGTGCAGATGTCAACTTGTTTTTCAATAGTTCAAAGGCTTCTTTCGCTTCCGAATTCCAATTCATTGGTTTATTCTTTTTCAGAAGTTCAGTTAAGGGAAAGGTTATCGCAGCGTAGTTTTCTACAAACCGTCGATACCATCCGGCGAGACCTAAGAATCGTCTCAATTGCTTGGGACTGGGAATTCATTGATCGCATTAACCTTGCCAGGGTCGACTTTGAGCTGTCCATGGCCGATAATGAATCCTAAATATTTTATCTCTGTCATACAAAATTTGGACTTGGCTATATTAATGGTCAAGTTCGCCTTACGAAGATATATACCTATTTCTTCTAACAGACTCATGTGCGAAACAAAGTCGTCGGAAAGAACCAAGAGATCGTCCAAATATACAAATACTCTTGTTCGTAGACTTGCTGGGATTACTTGATCCATGAGCCTGCATAGAGTCTGCGCATTACATAGTCCGAAAGGCATCACTTTATAGTGGTACAAGGGCCTGTTTGGTATTGTAAACGCCGTGCATAGTCTAGACTTTTTATCAAGCGGGATTTGCCAAAATGCATGCTTCATGTCGAGACCAGTGATAAAACGAGCGGGAGGCAAGCGACTAAGAATGCCGTCTATATGTGGCAGCGGGTACGCGTCTTTCAGCGTCAGCTTGTTCAGTTCTCTGGAATCTAAGCACAAACGAACTTTCTCTCCCTTCTGTACTAACACGCAATTGCTGCTCCATGGACTCTTCGATTCTTCTATCACGTCTAGTGCCAGCATGTTTTCAATTTCGGCAAACATAAGTTTTTCTTTGGCAGGGGAAACTGGCCAATGACGCTGCTTGACGGGCTTAGCATCAGCGACGTCGATGTTATGCTCTATTAGGTGTGTGCGTCCCAAGCCTTCTTTCTCGTAAGAGGGTAGCTTGCTAATCACTGAAGTGAGCTTGCGCTGCTGAGCTGCTGAGAGAGAATGCATTTTCGCACTAATTACTGTGTTATCATCTCGACCTACATCTAGTTCTGCCACCGATTCTGAGGGAAGATCAGTGATTCTATTAAGTAAACCAAAATCTCTCCAGAAATCGATTCCCAAGTAACAGTTTTGTTCTAGGTCAGGTATTACAAAGAATTCTACTGGTTTAGTTTGGTTGCGATAAGTTATTTCAACGACAAGTCTGCCAACTACGGAACATTTGGCATTATTGGCTGTTCTGATTTGCCCAGAACACTTATGTAGCTGTGGATGTCTGATGAATTTTTGTGCGGCTACGCCGCCAATGCAGCTTATAGTTGCACCTGAGTCTAAAAGTGCGGTATAACTATTATCGTCGATTTTGATATCGGTGTACAATCGGTTATCTGAATTCAAGAATACGGCGGAAATAAGCTTTTTACGGCTCTCTTCTACCTTTTTCCAGAAAAACCTCATTCGCAAGGTTGAACGTCGGGGTTTTCGAATCAATAAGCAACTGTCTACGTCTCCGAAGATGCGTTTTCTGGCTGATGCATACTGAGCTGCTCGAACTTGGTATGGTTGGTGAATCTCTAGTTTAGCTTGAGGTATCCGGCATGGTGGATTACATGGTCTGTATGAAATTGGATTTGTGACTTCGGTCTGAGTACTACAATCTACTTTTAATGGTTCGGATGCGTCAGGTTTTTGTTGGCTGACGCATCCCTTCTGCGGTTTTCCGACGGGTTACATGTTGGGCAATTTGGCTTATAGGTGTTCTTCATCCCACATCCATAACAAAAGATGATACGCGCCTCAAGACAATCCTCGAACCGATGGCCTGACTTTGCGCAGTTCCAGCACTTCATTTGCTTGTGCTGCAGCGCTGAAACTTCGTCTAGTTCTTCGGCGTCCGACCCATCATCGAGCTGGGAGACAGTAGAGCGTTGGGGAAAAATATTTTTCACTGATAGGGGCTTAACTTGTTTGGAAAACTGCTCGTGAGTGCGAATTGCTTCTCTTAAACGCGCTAGGGTGTTTATGCCTAAGTGCATTAGCTCGTAACGAAGATGGGGCTTTGAATGACGGATGAGAAGTCGTACTAACGATTCTTCTGAAATTATGGTTTTTAGGCGAGATACAAGTCTCTCGACTTGAAACTGATATTCCTCGAAAGTTTCCTTATCGCCTTGACGTCTGCTGTTAATTGCCTCCCAGATATCCATATCTGTATCAATGTCATCAAATTTCTTTCTAAACTCTCTACAAAACTCGTCCCAAGTAAACTGAGGGCAAGCGCGATGAAACCTCCAATACCACTCGACGGCTTTCCCACCGAAGAAGAGGTGTAAGTGATCGCATAGAAGCTGATAGTCCCCGTTTAAATTCTGTTGAGCTAGTGCTCGAACTCTGTAGAGAAACTCGTCCGTTTGCAGACCATCTCTAGCTGCATCGAATTTGATTCGCCAACTCTGAATAATGTTTGGAACTTTGTCTGGCAGAACCGAAGCGTTTGGTCTCCTGGCGTTGCCATTGTATTGGTTATTGATATGACCTGAACTTGAGGATGTATTCTGGTTCCGGTCTGCTATAAAAACTGGTTCACCGGGTGGAGTAAACACTCTTTCTCGACCCGAGCGATGACTATTACTGTCAACCTGACGTGTTGACAACTGTCCCTGAATCAATGCTGTCAGGTCCTGCATGAGCTGTTGCTGTTGACGCTGCATAGCGGCCTGAATTATTTGGTTTATATCTTCCACACTTTGTGCTTTAGGGGCTTCGTGAGACACGCTTGCCTCACTCTCGCAAATGTTTGGCAGCGGCGCAAGTTGGCTCCGCTGTTGGGATCTGGTCACCATACCGCGGCGCTGTACTGCATTACTAATTCTGCTTGTTCTGCCTCTACCTCGATTGCCGGTACTGCTGTTTTCCGATGCTTCCTCATGCGTAGCAATGTCGACTAACTGGTCAGCAGCGGATAATTCAGCTTGCAAGTTGTTATTTGATAAAGCCAACTGATTAAATGTACAGAGCCTTTTGCAAGTTGGGCAGTGGTTAGATTCTCTTAAAGACTCGGTAATACATGGGTAATGAAATTTATGTTTACATGGCGAAACTGCGGTTAAATCAGCTTGACTTAAGGGTTGGTCGCAAATATTGCAGATTGCATCTTGTGCGCTCAATATATCTGTCAGGTTCTCACTACTGTGACGAACTGCCATTTTTATATATTTTTTTTTTTCTTTGTTTTTTTTTTTTTTTTTTTTTTAAACTTTAACTGAAACTTTAAACTGAACTGTTAATAATAAAGTCGGTCCGCACCTTCCGACTCCATGCTGGTCATATTGTTATCCCAACTGGATAATCTCACATAACGTCGCCAATACCGAAAACTACTGATACTTCTAATTGCTGAGGTCGGGTTTGTATTTACAGGTCAACTATTCTTAAGTTGCTTTTCCGCATAATTACGCGACCTAATCTTGCATTCGTTACCCCAGAATCGAGATGCGTATTGTTGTATGTGAGTCTATTCACTCTGGTCGACCTATTCGTAATAGGTATCGCTATTCCTAGAGACGATGATTCATTCATATCAACGGGTCGCTACAACCTGGGTAACTGGGTGAATTCTATGACTTAAAAGTTATCCCTGAAATATGATTCGACTCGGTCGACTAATCCGTAAGCACTCGAATTATAATCGCTTCTCCAGAGAACAGTCTCATAAGACAGATATGGAAAACTCCAAATCATAAAATTACGGAATTTAGTAAATGTTTAATATGTTATTAAATGGGTGAAAGTTGAGAGCTATAATGTCGGGCTTATTTCTCCTAGCCGTTCGGGCTGAACGTTGGGCGCCACTTTCTGTAGCATGCAGAAGGGTATGTATGCGATCTTGTGCTCTATTCAAGAGGCCACCAGCTTCGTGCGGTTGATGTTCCTCCGCAGAGGTGAAGAGATTCGGAAGGTGTGCACTTCTAGCGTTGCTCTAAACTATGCTCGTCGGATTTGGCGTGGGTCTTTTCCTCTTCCCTTCACATATCACTCCTTTTGTGCTCAGAAAGGATAAGTGCACTGACTGTATACTAATAAGTTGAAGGTCCAATAAGATGTATTCGGGCCGTACTCACGTACAGAATTAATAAAAATGAGAACGGCGGACTGTTATGTGAGAATTTCAGTGGCTAGGGTGCGGTAGGTGTTGATCGCTCCCTATTCTTTACCCTCCCAACCTTGGTAACTCGTGATTAATTTGGGTGATTACCCCTTTACTAATGTTTTATTTAATTCAACATAAACAATATGACTTCAGCGTAGGATCGTACCGGCGACGGACCTTTCTGTACAATTTATCGGTACATTTTAATTAAAGTAAACTTCAGATAACAATCATCTGATCCATATAAGAATGCTTTACTCTTTAGTATTTTGTTTTCTTTTGCCTAAACTTAGGTGTAACAGGGCGGTGTTAAACTATTATATATATTCATGTTAATACACGAGCATTCCGAGTGCGATAAAGCCGATTAAATAATTCGTTCGCCAATAGTAGGCCGTACTCACTGTAAGTTATATTCAGACTTGTCACTCACTGTTATATCCATCGGTGCAGGTTCGTTGGGCCCATCGAAAGTGCAGTTGGTGTGGTGCTTTAAAGCTTTTGGTAGCTGTGCATAAAGAAAATTATTTAAACGGAAATCGCTGCTACGGGTAACGCTACTATGTACTCACAGGAAATTTGTATATTAAGGTTACATTAAAAAAAAACAATAAAGAAAGCAAAGAAAATAATTAAGATCTAAGAATCCAAACTCAGATTGGCTGGCCTCCAGACAACATCAAACAGCTGATAATTCTACGCGGCTTGACGACGGATTGTTTCAACTAGAACGCATGCGCGCGAGACATCGAACGAGCTAGACTATTCGATTGCGGTTAACTCTATTTCGTTTCCAGATAAAGACTTCTCCTTCACTCCTTTGTGTCACACCTACGCTTCACGCTATCAAGCGCGGCTATACTCTGCCGAGTAAGATAAGGTATGCAAGACACAACTCGGTCGTTTTAAGCGTTAGACAAATATATAGCGATGAAAAGAACCGGTGTAAACTTTAAGTTGAGCCAACTGCGCCTCAGCCGGTGTGAACTGGAGCTTAACTAATTCGCCGAATAATCGCCGAAATAGGGGCGGTGATTGAGTATGGGGCTCTTTCGGCCGGTCGCCGAATTATGTTTAATGTTTAGAGCGCGGGGGCGCCGTACGCAGACCGGCCGATATCTGGGCTTGTCGTGCGCTGCTAACGCTCCCTGTAAAAAGGTGGATTTACGTTAAACAGTTCTAACTGTCTTTCATGGAAAGTATTACCTGTTCCAACACTATGTCGCGTTCGCGAATACTTCTTAACCAAATACGTTTGTCTTCGATTTTGATTATAACCGAAAAAGTTTAACACGTGTAATCTTAGCAATGTTAATTAGAAAAATGAGCAGACGTTATGACTCCGTTGCGTCTGTTCGTTTTCACAGCTGAAAACGAAGTGAACGAGGTGACCGCGTGGATAACTCACTTTGGCTATGCAACTGATACGCAACGCCAGCTACATTTGTCGCTTGTGATATTTAACGGAACTATGGCGTGATTGCTTGTCTTATTCTTTGATGCCGTTTCTTGTCGCTTTATGTATAAGGTGCGAAACTGACGCGAGGAGATGCAACTAACACAACCGCCGAGGCGTGGGAGCGAGATGACATTACGCTGACCACCTCGAGAGATAATACTCTACTTTAGTTGCTGGGTATATACGACTTAATATTAAAAGTTTAATTTTTTCAACTTACTGGCCCCCACAAATGGCAGCTATATGATATACTGGTTCGATCTTAATAGTATTTTGCATATATGTGAGGAGTATAGTAAAACTAATAAATGTGCAGTTTGGTCAAGATAACTTGATAAACAAAAGGTTTTTTCACACAAAACATAATTTTCGACCGATCGCTCCTATGGCAGTTATATGATATTGTGGTCCGCCTATAATAGGGCTTTGCCTTTACATGAAAAGCAACATTTTCCTTCATACATGTATTTTGCATATATATGAGAAGTAGAGTAAAACCAATAAATGCCGAGTTTGGTGAAGATATCTTGATAAACAATAGGTTTTTTATACAAAAACTTAATTTTCGACCGATCGTTCTAGTGCCAGCATGTTTTCAATTTCGGCAAACATAAGTTTTTCTTTGGCAGGGGAAACTGGCCAATGACGCTGCTTGACGGGCTTAGCATCAGCGACGTCGATGTTATGCTCTATTAGGTGTGTGCGTCCCAAGCCTTCTTTCTCGTAAGAGGGTAGCTTGCTAATCACTGAAGTGAGCTTGCGCTGCTGAGCTGCTGAGAGAGAATGCATTTTCGCACTAATTACTGTGTTATCATCTCGACCTACATCTAGTTCTGCCACCGATTCTGAGGGAAGATCAGTGATTCTATTAAGTAAACCAAAATCTCTCCAGAAATCGATTCCCAAGTAACAGTTTTGTTCTAGGTCAGGTATTACAAAGAATTCTACTGGTTTAGTTTGGTTGCGATAAGTTATTTCAACGACAAGTCTGCCAACTACGGAACATTTGGCATTATTGGCTGTTCTGATTTGCCCAGAACACTTATGTAGCTGTGGATGTCTGATGAGTTTTTGTGCGGCTACGCCGCCAATGCAGCTTATAGTTGCACCTGAGTCTAAAAGTGCGGTATAACTATTATCGTCGATTTTGATATCGGTGTACAATCGGTTATCTGAATTCAAGAATACGGCGGAAATAAGCTTTTTACGGCTCTCTTCTACCTTTTTCCAGAAAAACCTCATTCGCAAGGTTGAACGTCGGGGTTTTCGAATCAATAAGCAACTGTCTACGTCTCCGAAGATGCGTTTTCTGGCTGATGCATACTGAGCTGCTCGAACTTGGTATGGTTGGTGAATCTCTAGTTTAGCTTGAGGTATCCGGCATGGTGGATTACATGGTCTGTATGAAATTGGATTTGTGACTTCGGTCTGAGTACTACAATCTACTTTTAATGGTTCGGATGCGTCAGGTTTTTGTTGGCTGACGCATCCCTTCTGCGGTTTTCCGACGGGTTACATGTTGGGCAATTTGGCTTATAGGTGTTCTTCATCCCACATCCATAACAAAAGATGATACGCGCCTCAAGACAATCCTCGAACCGATGGCCTGACTTTGCGCAGTTCCAGCACTTCATTTGCTTGTGCTGCAGCGCTGTAACTTCGTCTAGTTCTTCGGCGTCCGACCCATCATCGAGCTGGGAGACAGTAGAGCGTTGGGGAAAAATATTTTTCACTGATAGGGGCTTAACTTGTTTGGAAAACTGCTCGTGAGTGCGAATTGCTTCTCTTAAACGCGCTAGGGTGTTTATGCCTAAGTGCATTAGCTCGTAACGAAGATGGGGCTTTGAATGACGGATGAGAAGTCGTACTAACGATTCTTCTGAAATTATGGTTTTTAGGCGAGATACAAGTCTCTCGACTTGAAACTGATATTCCTCGAAAGTTTCCTTATCGCCTTGACGTCTGCTGTTAATTGCCTCCCAGATATCCATATCTGTATCAATGTCATCAAATTTCTTTCTAAACTCTCTACAAAACTCGTCCCAAGTAAACTGAGGGCAAGCGCGATGAAACCTCCAATACCACTCGACGGCTTTCCCACCGAAGAAGAGGTGTAAGTGATCGCATAGAAGCTGATAGTCCCCGTTTAAATTCTGTTGAGCTAGTGCTCGAACTCTGTAGAGAAACTCGTCCGTTTGCAGACCATCTCTAGCTGCATCGAATTTGATTCGCCAACTCTGAATAATGTTTGGAACTTTGTCTGGCAGAACCGAAGCGTTTGGTCTCCTGGCGTTGCCATTGTATTGGTTATTGATATGACCTGAACTTGAGGATGTATTCTGGTTCCGGTCTGCTATAAAAACTGGTTCCCGGGTGGAGTAAACACTCTTTCTCGACCCGAGCGATGACTATTACTGTCAACCTGACGTGTTGACAACTGTCCCTGAATCAATGCTGTCAGGTCCTGCATGAGCTGTTGCTGTTGACGCTGCATAGCGGCCTGAATTATTTGGTTTATATCTTCCACACTTTGTGCTTTAGGGGCTTCGTGAGACACGCTTGCCTCACTCGCGCAAATGTTTGGCAGCGGCGCAAGTTGGCTCCGCTGTTGGGATCTGGTCACCATACCGCGGCGCTGTACTGCATTACTAATTCTGCTTGTTCTGCCTCTACCTCGATTGCCGGTACTGCTGTTTTCCGATGCTTCCTCATGCGTAGCAATGTCGACTAACTGGTCAGCAGCGGATAATTCAGCTTGCAAGTTGTTATTTGATAAAGCCAACTGATTAAATGTACAGAGCCTTTTGCAAGTTGGGCAGTGGTTAGATTCTCTTAAAGACTCGGTTATACATGGGTAATGAAATTTATGTTTACATGGCGAAACTGCGGTTAAATCAGCTTGACTTAAGGGTTGGTCGCAAATATTGCAGATTGCATCTTGTGCGCTCAATATATCTGTCAGGTTCTCACTACTGTGACGAACTGCCATTTTTATATATTTTTTTTTTTTCTTTTTTTTTTTTTTTTTTTTTTTTTTTTAAACTTTAACTGAAACTTTAAACTGAACTGTTAATAATAAAGTCGGTCCGCACCTTCCGACTCCATGCTGGTCATATTGTTATCCCAACTGGATAATCTCACATAACGTCGCCAATACCGAAAACTACTGATACTTCTAATTGCTGAGGTCGGGTTTGTATTTACAGGTCAACTATTCTTAAGTTGCTTTTCCGCATAATTACGCGACCTAATCTTGCATTCGTTACCCCAGAATCGAGATGCGTATTGTTGTATGTGAGTCTATTCACTCTGGTCGACCTATTCGTAATAGGTATCGCTATTCCTAGAGACGATGATTCATTCATATCAACGGGTCGCTACAACCTGGGTAACTGGGTGAATTCTATGACTTAAAAGTTATCCCTGAAATATGATTCGACTCGGTCGACTAATCCGTAAGCACTCGAATTATAATCGCTTCTCCAGAGAACAGTCTCATAAGACAGATATGGAAAACTCCAAATCATAAAATTACGGAATTTAGTAAATGTTTAATATGTTATTAAATGGGTGAAAGTTGAGAGCTATAATGTCGGGCTTATTTCTCCTAGCCGTTCGGGCTGAACGTTGGGCGCCACTTTCTGTAGCATGCAGAAGGGTATGTATGCGATCTTGTGCTCTATTCAAGAGGCCACCAGCTTCGTGCGGTTGATGTTCTTCCGCAGAGGTGAAGAGATTCGGAAGGTGTGCACTTCTAGCGTTGCTCTAAACTATGCTCGTCGGATTTGGCGTGGGTCTTTTCCTCTTCCCTTCACATATCACTCCTTTTGTGCTCAGAAAGGATAAGTGCACTGACTGTATACTAATAAGATGAAGGTCCAATAAGATGTATTCGGGCCGTACTCACGTACAGAATTAATAAAAATGAGAACGGCGGACTGTTATGTGAGAATTTCAGTGGCTAGGGTGCGGTAGGTGTTGATCGCTCCCTATTCTTTACCCTCCCAACCTTGGTAACTCGTGATTAATTTGGGTGATTACCCCTTTACTAATGTTTTATTTAATTCAACATAAACAATATGACTTCAGCGTAGGATCGTACCGGCGACGGACCTTTCTGTACAATTTATCGGTACATTTTAATTAAAGTAAACTTCAGATAACAATCATCTGATCCATATAAGAATGCTTTACTCTTTAGTATTTTGTTTTCTTTTGCCTAAACTTAGGTGTAACAGGGCGGTGTTAAACTATTATATATATTCATGTTAATACACGAGCATTCCGAGTGCGATAAAGCCGATTAAATAATTCGTTCGCCAATAGTAGGCCGTACTCACTGTAAGTTATATTCAGACTAGTCACTCACTGTTATATCCATCGGTGCAGGTTCGTTGGGCCCATCGAAAGTGCAGTTGGTGTGGTGCTTTAAAGCTTTTGGTAGCTGTGCATAAAGAAAATGATTTAAACGGAAATCGCTGCTACGGGTAACGGTACTATGTACTCACAGGAAATTTGTATATTAAGGTTACATTAAAAAAAAAACAATAAAGAAAGCAAAGAAAATAATTAAGATCTAAGAATCCAAACTCAGATTGGCTGGCCTCCAGACAACATCAAACAGCTGATAATTCTACGCGGCTTGACGACGGATTGTTTCAACTAGAACGCATGCGCGCGAGACATCGAACGAGCTAGACTATTCGATTGCGGTTAACTCTATTTCGTTTCCAGATAAAGACTTCTCCTTCACTCCTTTGTGTCACACCTACGCTTCACGCTATCAAGCGCGGCTATACTCTGCCGAGTAAGATAAGGTATGCAAGACACAACTCGGTCGTTTTAAGCGTTAGACAAATATATAGCGATGAAAAGAACCGGTGTAAACTTTAAGTTGAGCCAACTGCGCCTCAGCCGGTGTGAACTGGAGCTTAACTAATTCGCCGAATAATCGCCGAAATAGGGGCGGTGATTGAGTATGGGGCTCTTTCGGCCGGTCGCCGAATTATGTTTAATGTTTAGAGCGCGGGGGCGCCGTACGCAGACCGGCCGATATCTGGGCTTGTCGTGCGCTGCTAACGCTCCCTGTAAAAAGGTGGATTTACGTTAAACAGTTCTAACTGTCTTTCATGGAAAGTATTACCTGTTCCAACACTATGTCGCGTTCGCGAATACTTCTTAACCAAATACGTTTGTCTTCGATTTTGATTATAACCGAAAAAGTTTAACACGTGTAATCTTAGCAATGTTAATTAGAAAAATGAGCAGACGTTATGACTCCGTTGCGTCTGTTCGTTTTCACAGCTGAAAACGAAGTGAACGAGGTGACCGCGTGGATAACTCACTTTGGCTATGCAACTGATACGCAACGCCAGCTACATTTGTCGCTTGTGATATTTAACGGAACTATGGCGTGATTGCTTGTCTTATTCTTTGATGCCGTTTCTTGTCGCTTTATGTATAAGGTGCGAAACTGACGCGAGGAGATGCAACTAACACAACCGCCGAGGCGTGGGAGCGAGATGACATTACGCTGACCACCACGAGAGATAATACTCTACTTTAGTTGCTGGGTATATACGACTTAATATTAAAAGTTTAATTTTTTCAACTTACTGGCCCCCACAAATGGCAGCTATATGATATACTGGTTCGATCTTAATAGTATTTTGCATATATGTGAGGAGTATAGTAAAACTAATAAATGTGCAGTTTGGTCAAGATAACTTGATAAACAAAAGGTTTTTTCACACAAAAACATAATTTTCGACCGATCGCTCCTATGGCAGTTATATGATATTGTGGTCCGCCTATAATAGGGCTTTGCCTTTACATGAAAAGCAACATTTTCCTTCATACATGTATTTGCATATATATGAGAAGTAGAGTAAAACCAATAAATGCCGTGTTTGGTGAAGATATCTTGATAAACAATAGGTTTTTTATACAAAAACTTAATTTTCGACCGATCGTTCTAGTGCCAGCATGTTTTCAATTTCGGCAAACATAAGTTTTTCTTTGGCAGGGGAAACTGGCCAATGACGCTGCTTGACGGGCTTAGCATCAGCGACGTCGATGTTATGCTCTATTAGGTGTGTGCGTCCCAAGCCTTCTTTCTCGTAAGAGGGTAGCTTGCTAATCACTGAAGTGAGCTTGCGCTGCTGAGCTGCTGAGAGAGAATGCATTTTCGCACTAATTACTGTGTTATCATCTCGACCTACATCTAGTTCTGCCACCGATTCTGAGGGAAGATCAGTGATTCTATTAAGTAAACCAAAATCTCTCCAGAAATCGATTCCCAAGTAACAGTTTTGTTCTAGGTCAGGTATTACAAAGAATTCTACTGGTTTAGTTTGGTTGCGATAAGTTATTTCAACGACAAGTCTGCCAACTACGGAACATTTGGCATTATTGGCTGTTCTGATTTGCCCAGAACACTTATGTAGCTGTGGATGTCTGATGAATTTTTGTGCGGCTACGCCGCCAATGCAGCTTATAGTTGCACCTGAGTCTAAAAGTGCGGTATAACTATTATCGTCGATTTTGATATCGGTGTACAATCGGTTATCTGAATTCAAGAATACGGCGGAAATAAGCTTTTTACGGCTCTCTTCTACCTTTTTCCAGAAAAACCTCATTCGCAAGGTTGAACGTCGGGGTTTTCGAATCAATAAGCAACTGTCTACGTCTCCGAAGATGCGTTTTCTGGCTGATGCATACTGAGCTGCTCGAACTTGGTATGGTTGGTGAATCTCTAGTTTAGCTTGAGGTATCCGGCATGGTGGATTACATGGTCTGTATGAAATTGGATTTGTGACTTCGGTCTGAGTACTACAATCTACTTTTAATGGTTCGGATGCGTCAGGTTTTTGTTGGCTGACGCATCCCTTCTGCGGTTTTCCGACGGGTTACATGTTGGGCAATTTGGCTTATAGGTGTTCTTCATCCCACATCCATAACAAAAGATGATACGCGCCTCAAGACAATCCTCGAACCGATGGCCTGACTTTGCGCAGTTCCAGCACTTCATTTGCTTGTGCTGCAGCGCTGTAACTTCGTCTAGTTCTTCGGCGTCCGACCCATCATCGAGCTGGGAGACAGTAGAGCGTTGGGGAAAAATATTTTTCACTGATAGGGGCTTAACTTGTTTGGAAAACTGCTCGTGAGTGCGAATTGCTTCTCTTAAACGCGCTAGGGTGTTTATGCCTAAGTGCATTAGCTCGTAACGAAGATGGAGCTTTGAATGACGGATGAGAAGTCGTACTAACGATTCTTCTGAAATTATGGTTTTTAGGCGAGATACAAGTCTCTCGACTTGAAACTGATATTCCTCGAAAGTTTCCTTTTCGCCTTGACGTCTGCTCTTAATTGCCTCCCAGATATCCATATCTGTATCAATGTCATCAAATTTCTTTCTAAACTCTCTACAAAACTCGTCCCAAGTAAACTGAGGGCAAGCGCGATGAAACCTCCAATACCACTCGACGGCTTTCCCACCGAAGAAGAGGTGTAAGTGATCGCATAGAAGCTGATAGTCCCCGTTTAAATTCTGTTGAGCTAGTGCTCGAACTCTGTAGAGAAACTCGTCCGTTTGCAGACCATCTCTAGCTGCATCGAATTTGATTCGCCAACTCTGAATAATGTTTGGAACTTTGTCTGGCAGAACCGAAGCGTTTGGTCTCCGGGCGTTGCCATTGTATTGGTTATTGATATGACCTGAACTTGAGGATGTATTCTGGTTCCGGTCTGCTATAAAAACTGGTTCACCGGGTGGAGTAAACACTCTTTCTCGACCCGAGCGATGACTATTACTGTCAACCTGACGTGTTGACAACTGTCCCTGAATCAATGCTGTCAGGTCCTGCATGAGCTGTTGCTGTTGACGCTGCATAGCGGCCTGAATTATTTGGTTTATATCTTCCACACTTTGTGCTTTAGGGGCTTCGTGAGACACGCTTGCCTCACTCGCGCAAATGTTTGGCAGCGGCGCAAGTTGGCTCCGCTGTTGGGATCTGGTCACCATACCGCGGCGCTGTACTGCATTACTAATTCTGCTTGTTCTGCCTCTACCTCGATTGCCGGTACTGCTGTTTTCCGATGCTTCCTCATGCGTAGCAATGTCGACTAACTGGTCAGCAGCGGATAATTCAGCTTGCAAGTTGTTATTTGATAAAGCCAACTGATTAAATGTACAGAGCCTTTTGCAAGTTGGGCAGTGGTTAGATTCTCTTAAAGACTCGGTAATACATGGGTAATGAAATTTATGTTTACATGGCGAAACTGCGGTTAAATCAGCTTGACTTAAGGGTTGGTCGCAAATATTGCAGATTGCATCTTGTGCGCTCAATATATCTGTCAGGTTCTCACTACTGTGACGAACTGCCATTTATATATATTTTTTTTTTTTCTTTTTTTTTTTTTTTTTTTTTTTTTTTTTAAACTTTAACTGAAACTTTAAACTGAACTGTTAATAATAAAGTCGGTCCGCACCTTCCGACTCCATGCTGGTCATATTGTTATCCCAACTGGATAATCTCACATAACGTCGCCAATACCGAAAACTACTGATACTTCTAATTGCTGAGGTCGGGTTTGTATTTACAGGTCAACTATTCTTAAGTTGCTTTTCCGCATAATTACGCGACCTAATCTTGCATTCGCTACCCCAGAATCGAGATGCGTATTGTTGTATGTGAGTCTATTCACTCTGGTCGACCTATTCGTAATAGGTATCGCTATTCCTAGAGACGATGATTCATTCATATCAACGGGTCGCTACAACCTGGGTAACTGGGTGAATTCTATGACTTAAAAGTTATCCCTGAAATATGATTCGACTCGGTCGACTAATCCGTAAGCACTCGAATTATAATCGCTTCTCCAGAGAACAGTCTCATAAGACAGATATGGAAAACTCCAAATCATAAAATTACGGAATTTAGTAAATGTTTAATATGTTATTAAATGGGTGAAAGTTGAGAGCTATAATGTCGGGCTTATTTCTCCTAGCCGTTCGGGCTGAACGTTGGGCGCCACTTTCTGTAGCATGCAGAAGGGTATGTATGCGATCTTGTGCTCTATTCAAGAGGCCACCAGCTTCGTGCGGTTGATGTTCTTCCGCAGAGGTGAAGAGATTCGGAAGGTGTGCACTTCTAGCGTTGCTCTAAACTATGCTCGTCGGATTTGGCGTGGGTCTTTTCCTCTTCCCTTCACATATCACTCCTTTTGTGCTCAGAAAGGATAAGTGCACTGACTGTATACTAATAAGTTGAAGGTCCAATATGATGTATTCGGGCCGTACTCACGTACAGAATTAATAAAAATGAGAACGGTGGACTGTTATGTGAGAATTTCAGTGGCTAGGGTGCGGTAGGTGTTGATCGCTCCCTATTCTTTACCCTCCCAACCTTGGTAACTCGTGATTAATTTGGGTGATTACCCCTTTACTAATGTTTTATTTAATTCAACATAAACAATATGACTTCAGCGTAGGATCGTACCGGCGACGGACCTTTCTGTACAATTTATCGGTACATTTTAATTAAAGTAAACTTCAGATAACAATCATCTGATCCATATAAGAATGCTTTACTCTTTAGTATTTTGTTTTCTTTTGCCTAAACTTAGGTGTAACAGGGCGGTGTTAAACTATTATATATATTCATGTTAATACACGAGCATTCCGAGTGCGATAAAGCCGATTAAATAATTCGTTCGCCAATAGTAGGCCGTACTCACTGTAAGTTATATTCAGACTTGTCACTCACTGTTATATCCATCGGTGCAGGTTCGTTGGGCCCATCGAAAGTGCAGTTGGTGTGGTGCTTTAAAGCTTTTGGTAGCTGTGCATAAAGAAAATTATTTAAACGGAAATCGCTGCTACGGGTAACGCTACTATGTACTCACAGGAAATTTCTATATTAAGGTTACATTAAAAAAAAAACAATAAAGAAAGCAAAGAAAATAATTAAGATCTAAGAATCCAAACTCAGATTGGCTGGCCTCCAGACAACATCAAACAGCTGATAATTCTACGCGGCTTGACGACGGATTGTTTCAACTAGAACGCATGCGCGCGAGACATCGAACGAGCTAGACTATTCGATTGCGGTTAACTCTATTTCGTTTCCAGATAAAGACTTCTCCTTCACTCCTTTGTGTCACACCTACGCTTCACGCTATCAAGCGCGGCTATACTCTGCCGAGTAAGATAAGGTATGCAAGACACAACTCGGTCGTTTTAAGCGTTAGACAAATATATAGCGATGAAAAGAACCGGTGTAAACTTTAAGTTGAGCCAACTGCGCCTCAGCCGGTGTGAACTGGAGCTTAAATAGGGGCGGTGATTGAGTATGGGGCTCTTTCGGCCGGTCGCCGAATTATGTTTAATGTTTAGAGCGCGGGGGCGCCGTACGCAGACCGGCCGATATCTGGGCTTGTCGTGCGCTGCTAACGCTCCCTGTAAAAAGGTGGATTTACGTTAAACAGTTCTAACTGTCTTTCATGGAAAGTATTACCTGTTCCAACACTATGTCGCGTTCGCGAATACTTCTTAACCAAATACGTTTGTCTTCGATTTTGATTATAACCGAAAAAGTTTAACACGTGTAATCTTAGCAATGTTAATTAGAAAAATGAGCAGACGTTATGACTCCGTTGCGTCTGTTCGTTTTCACAGCTGAAAACGAAGTGAACGAGGTGACCGCGTGGATAACTCACTTTGGCTATGCAACTGATACGCAACGCCAGCTACATTTGTCGCTTGTGATATTTAACGGAACTATGGCGTGATTGCTTGTCTTATTCTTTGATGCCGTTTCTTGTCGCTTTATGTATAAGGTGCGAAACTGACGCGAGGAGATGCAACTAACACAACCGCCGAGGCGTGGGAGCGAGATGACATTACGCTGACCACCTCGAGAGATAATACTCTACTTTAGTTGCTGGGTATATACGACTTAATATTAAAAGTTTAATTTTTTCAACTTACTGGCCCCCACAAATGGCAGCTATATGATATACTGGTTCGATCTTAATAGTATTTTGCATATATGTGAGGAGTATAGTAAAACTAATAAATGTGCAGTTTGGTCAAGATAACTTGATAAACAAAAGGTTTTTTCACACAAAAACATAATTTTCGACCGATCGCTCCTATGGCAGTTATATGATATTGTGGTCCGCCTATAATAGGGCTTTGCCTGTACATGAAAAGCAACATTTTCCTTCATACATGTATTTTGCATATATATGAGAAGTAGAGTAAAACCAATAAATGCCGAGTTTGGTGAAGATATCTTGATAAACAATAGGTTTTTTATACAAAAACTTAATTTTCGACCGATCGTTCCTATGGCAGCTATATGATATAGTGGTTCGATCTTAATAGTATTTTGCATATATGTGAGGAGTATAGTAATACTAATAAATGTGCAGTTTGGTCAAGATAACTTGATAAACAAAAGGTTTTTTCACACAAAAACTTAATTTTCGACCGATCGTTCCTATGGCACCTATATGATATAGTGGTCCGATCTTAATATGATTTTGCACATATATGAGGAGTTTTGTTAAACTAATAAATGCCGACTTTGGTCAAGATATCTTGATAAACAAAAGGTTTTTTCATACAAAAACTTAATTTTCGACCGGTCGTTCCTATGGCAGGTATATGATATAGTGGTTCTTAATAGGATTTTGCATATATATGAGAAGTGAAGTAAAACTAATAAATGTCGAGTTTGGTCAAGATATCTTGAAAAACAGTAATGTTTTTTTCATACAACAACTTAATTTTCGACCGATCGTTCCTTTGGCAGCTATATGAAATAGTGGTTCGATCTTAATAGTATTTTGCATATATGTGAAGAGTATAGTAAAACTAATAAATGTCCAGTTTGGTCAAGATATCTTGAAAAACAAAGTGTTTTTTTATACAACAACTTAATTTTCGACTGATCGTTCCTTTGGCAGCTATATGATATAGTGGTCTGATCTTAATAGGATTTTGCATATATATAAGAAGTAAAGTTAATCTAATAAATGCCGAGTTTGGTCAAGATATCTTGATAAACAAAAGGTTTCTATGGCAGCTATATGATATAGTGGTCCGATCTTAATAGGATTTTGCATATATATGAGCAGTAAAGTTAAGCTCATAAATGCCGAGTTTGATCAAGATACCTTGATAAACAAAATGTTTTTTCATACAACAACTTAGTTTTCGACCGATCGTTTCTATGGCAGATATATGATATAGTGGTTCGATCTTAATAGGATTTTGCATATATATGAGAAGTAGAGTAAAACTAATAAGTGCCGAGTTAGGTCAAGATATATTGTTAAACAAAATATTTTTCATACAAAAACTTAATTTTCGACCGATCGTTCCCATGGCAGCTATATGATGAAGTGGTTCAATCTTAATAGGATTTTGCATATATATGAGGAGTAAAGTAAAACCAACAAATGCCGACTTTGGTCAAGATAACTTGATAAACAAAAGGTTTTTTCACACAAAAACTTAATTTTCGACCGATCGTTCCTATGGCACCTATATGATATAGTGGTCCGATCTTAATATGATTTTGCATATATATGAGGAGTTTTGTAAAATTAATAAATGCCGAGCTTGGTCAAGATATCTTGAAGAAAAATGTTTTTTCATAAAGCATCTTAATTTTCGACCGATCGTTTCAATGGCAGCTATATGATATAGTGGTCCGATCTTATTAGTATTTTGCCTTTATATGAGGAGTATAGTAAAACTAATAAATGCCGAGTTTGATCAAGATATCTTGATAAACAAAATGTTTTTCATACAAAAACTTAATTATTGACCCATCGTTCCTATGGCAGTTATATGATATTGTGGTCCGCTTATAATAGGACTTTGCCTTTACATGAAAAGCAACATTTTCCTTCATACATGTATTTTGCATATATATGGGGAGTATGGTAAAACTAACAAATGCTTACTTTGGTCAACATATCTTGAAAAAATAATGTTTTTTCATAAAACAACTTAATTTTCGACCGATAGTTCCAATGGCAGCTTTATGATATACTGGTCCGATTTTAAAAGGATTTTGCATATATATGAGACGTAGAGTAAAACTAATAAATGCCGAGTTTGGTCAAGATATCTTGTTAAACAAAATGTTTTTCATACAAAAACTTAATTTTCGACCGATCGTTCCCATGGCAGTTATATGATATAGTGGTTCGATCTGAATAGTATTTTGCATATACATGAGGAGTATAGTAAAACTAATAAATGTGCAGTTTGGTCAAGATATCTTGAAAAACAAAATGTTTTTCATACAAAACATAATTTTCGAACGAACGTTCCTATGGCAGCTATATGATATGGTGGTTCGATCTTAAAAGTATTTTGAATATACGTGAGGAGTATAGTAAAACTCATAAATGTCCAGTTTGGTCAAGATATCTTGATAAACAAACTGTTTTTCACACAAAAACTTAATTTACGACCGATCGTTCCTATGGCAGCTATATGATAAAGTGGTCCGATCTTAATAGGATTTTGCATATATATGAGCAGTACAGTTAAGCTAATAAATGCCGAGTTTGATCAAGATATCTTGATAAACAAAAGGTTTTTTCATACAAAAACTTAATTTTCGAACGATCGTTCCTATGGCAGCTATATGATATAGTGATCCGATCTTAATAGGATTTTGCATATATATGAGCAGTAAAGTTAAGCTAATAAATGCCGAGTTTGATCAAGATATCTTGATAAACAAAAGGGTTTTTCATACAACAACTTAGTTTTCGACCGATCGTTCCTATGGCAGATATTTGATATAGTGGTTCGATCTTAATAGGATTTTGCATATATATGAGAAGTAGAGTAAAACTAATAAGTGCCGAGTTTGGTCAAGATATATTGTTAAACAAAATATTTTTCATACAAAAACTGAAGTGAAACTGATGAAGTGGTTAAATCTTAATAGGATTTTGCATATATATGAGGAGTAAAGTAAAACTAACCAATGCCGACTTTGGTCAAGATAACTTGATAAACAGAAGGTTTTTTCACACAAAAACTTAATTTTCGACCGATCGTTCCTATGGCACCTATATGATTTAGTGGTCCGATCTTAATATGATTTTGCATATATATGAGGAGTTTTGTAAAACTAGTAAATGTCCAGTTTGGTCAAGATATCTTGAAATACAAAGTGTTTTTTCATACAACAACTTAATTTTCGACCGTTCGTTCCTTTGGCAGCTATATGATATAGTGGTCATATCTTAATAGGATTTTGCATATATATAAGAAGTAAAGTTACACTAATAAATGCCGAGTTTGGTCAAGATATCTTGATAAACAAAAGGTTTCTTTGGCAGCTATATGATATAGTGGTCCGATCTTAATAGGATTTTGCATATATATGAGCAGTAAAGTTAAGCTAATAAATGCCGAGTTTGATCAAGATATCTTGATAAGCAAGAGGGTTTTTCATACAAAAACTTAATTTTCGACTGATCGTTCCAATGGTAGCTATATGATATAGTGGTCCGATCTTAATAGGATTTTGGATATGAGATATATAGTAAAACTAATAAATGTCCAGTTTGCTCAAGATATTTTGAAAAACTAAATGTTTTTTCATACAACAACTTCGTTTTCGTCCGTTCGTTCCTATTGCAGCTATATGATATAGTGGTCCGATCCTAATATGATTTTGCATATATATGAGGAGCTTTGTAAAACTAATAAATGCCAAGTTTGGTCAAGATATCTTGAAAAACAAAACGTTTTTTATACAAAAACTTAATTTTCGACCGATCGTTCCTATGGCAGCTATATGATATAGTGGTTCGATCTTAATAGTATTTTGCATATATGTGGGGAGTATAGTAAAACTAATAAATGTGCAGTTTGGTCAAGATAACTTGATAAACAAAAGGATTTTTCACACAAAAACTTAATTTTCGACCGATCGTTTCTATGGCACCTATATGATATAGTGGTCCGATCTTCCTATGATTTTGCACATATATGAGCAGTTTTGTAAAACTAATAAATGCCGACTTTGGTCAAGATATCTTGATAAACAAATGGTTTTTTCATACAAAAACTTAATTTTCGACCGGTCGTTCCTATGGCAGGTATATGATATAGCGGTTCGATCTTAATAGGATTTTGCATATATATGAGAAGTAAAGTAAAACTAATAAATGCCGAGTTTGGTCAAGATATCTTGAGAAACAAAATGTTTTTCACACAAAAACTTAATTTACGACCGATCGTTCCTATGGCACCTATATGACAGTGGTCCGATCTCAATATGATTTTGCATATATATGAGGAGCTTAGTATAACTAATAAATGCCGAGTTTGGTCAAGATATCTTGATAAACAAAAGGTTTTTTATACAAAAACTTAATTTTAGACCGATCGTTCCTATGGCAGCTATATGATATAGTGGTCTGATCTTAATAGGATTTTGCATATATATAAGAAGTAAAGTTAATCTAATAAATGCCGAGTTTGGTCAAGATATCTTGATAAAAAAAAGGTTTCTATGGCAGCTATATGATATAGTGGTCCGATCTTAATAGGATTTTGCATATATATGAGCAGTAAAGTTAAGCTAATAAATGCCGAGTTTGATCAAGATATCTTGATAAACAAAATGTTTTTTCATACAACAACTTAGTTTTCGACCGATCGTTCCTATGGCAGATATATGATATAGTGGTTCGATCTTAATAGGATTTTGCATATATATGAGAAGTAGAGTAAAACTAATAAGTGCCGAGTTTGGTCAAGATATATTGTTAAACAAAATATTTTGAATACAAAAACTTAATTTTCGACCGATTGTTCCCATGGCAGCTATATGATGAAGTGGTTCAATTTTAATAGGATTTTGCATATATATGAGGAGTAAAGTAAAACTAACCAATGCCGACTTTGGTCAAGATAACTTGATAAACAAAAGGTTTTTTCACACAAAAACTTAATTTTCGACCGATCGTTCCTATGGCACCTATATGATATAGTGGTCCGATCTTAATATGATTTTGCATATATATGAGGAGTTTTGTAAAACTAGTAAATGTCCAGTTTGGTCAAGATATCTTGAAAAACAAAGTGTTTTTTCATACAACTTAATTTTCGACCGATTGTTCCCATGGCAGCTATATGATGAAGTGGTTCAATTTTAATAGGATTTTGCATATATATAAGAAGTAAAGTTAAACTAATAAATGCCGAGTTTGGTCAAGATATCTTGATAAACAAAAGGTTTCTATGGCAGCTATATGATATAGTGGTCCGATCTTAATAGGATTTTGCATATATATGAGCAGTAAAGTTAAGCTAATAAATGCCGAGTTTGATCAAGATATCTTGATAAGCAAGAGGGTTTTTCATACAAAAACTTAATTTTCGACTGATCGTTCCAATGGTAGCTATATGATATTGTGGTCCGATCTTAATAGGATTTTGGATATATATGAGAAGTATAGTAAAACTAATAAATGTCCCGTTTGCTCAAGATATTTTGAAAAACTAAATGTTTTTTCATACAACAACTTCGTTTTCGTCCGTTTGTTCCTATTGCAGCTATATGATATAGTGGTCCGATCCTAATATGATTTTGCATATATATGAGGAGCTTTGTAAAACTAATAAATGCCGAGTTTGGTCAAGATATCTTGAAAAACAAAACGTTTTTTATACAAAAACTTAATTTTCGACCGATCGTTCCTATGGCAGCTATATGATATAGTGGTTCGATCTTAATAGTATTTTGCATATATGTGAGGAGTATAGTAAAACTAATAAATGTGCAGTTTGGTCAAGATAACTTGATAAACAAAAGGTTTTTTCACACAAAAACTTAATTTTCGACCGATCGATCCTATGGCACCTATATGATATAGTGGTCCGATCTTACTATGATTTTGCACATATATGAGCAGTTTTGTAAAACTAATAAATGCCGACTTTGGTCAAGATATCTTGATAAACAAATGGTTTTTTCATACAAAAACTTAATTTTCGACCGGTCGTTCCTATGGCAGGTATATGATATAGCGGTTCGATCTTAATAGGATTTTGCATATATATGAGAAGTAAAGTAAAACTAATAAATGTGCAGTTTGGTCAAGATAACTTGATAAACAGAAGGTTTTTTCACACAAAAACTTAATTTTCGACCGATCGTTCCTATGGCACCTATATGACATAGTGGTCCGATCTCAATATGATTTTGCATGTATATGAGGAGCTTAGTATAACTAATAAATGCCGTTCCTATGGCAGCTATATGATATAGTGGTCCGATCTTAATAGGATTTTGCATATATATGAGCAGTAAAGTTAAGGTAATAAATGCCGAGTTTGATCAAGATATCTTGATAAACAAAATGTTTTTTCATACAACAACTTAGTTTTCGACCGATCGTTCCTATGGCAGATATATGATATAGTGGTTCGATCTTAATAGGATTTTGCATATATATGAGAAGTAGAGTAAGTGCCGAGTTTGGTCAAGATATATTGTTAAACAAAATATTTTGAATACAAAAACTTAATTTTCGACCGATTGTTCCCATGGCAGCTATATGATGAAGTGGTTCAATTTTAATAGGATTTTGCATATATATGAGGAGTAAAGTAAAACTAACCAATGCCGACTTTGGTCAAGATAACTTGATAAACAAAAGGTTTTTTCACACAAAAACTTAATTTTCGACCGATCGTTCCTATGGCACCTATATGATATAGTGGTCCGATCTTAATATGATTTTGCATATATATGAGGAGTTTTGTAAAACTAGTAAATGTCCAGTTTGGTCAAGATATCTTGAAAAACAAAGTGTTTTTTCACACAACTTAATTTTCGACCGATCGTTCCTTTGGCAGCTATATGATATAGTGGTCTTATCTTAATAGGATTTTGCATATATATAAGAAGTAAAGTTAAACTAATAAATGCCGAGTTTGGTCAAGATATCTTGATAAACAAAAGGTTTCTATGGCAGCTATATGATATAGTGGTCCGATCTTAATAGGATTTTGCATATATATGAGCAGTAAAGTTAAGCTAATAAATGCCGAGTTTGGTCAAGATATCTTGATAAGCAAGAGGGTTTTTCATACAAAAACTTAATTTTCGACTGATCGTTCCAATGGTAGCTATATGATATAGTGGTCCGATCTTAATAGGATTTTGGATATATATGAGAAGTATAGTAAAACTAATAAATGTCCAGTTTGCCCAAGATATTTTGAAAAACTAAATGTTTTTTCATACAACAACTTCGTTTTCGTCCGTTCGTTCCTATTGCAGCTATATGATATAGTGGTCCGATCCTAATATGATTTTGCATATATATGAGGAGCTTTGTAAAACTAATAAATGCCGAGTTTGGTCAAGATATCTTGAAAAACAAAACGTTTTTTATACAAAAACTTAATTTTCGACCGATCGTTCCTATGGCAGCTATATGATATAGTGGTTCGATCTTAATAGTATTTTGCATATATGTGAGGAGTATAGTAAAACTAATAAATGTGCAGTTTGGTCAAGAAAACTTGATAAACAAAAGGTTTTTTCACACAAAAACTTAATTTTCGACCGATCGTTCCTATGGCACCTATATGACATAGTGGTCCGATCTCAATATGATTTTGCATGTATATGAGGAGCTTAGTATAACTAATAAATGCCGTTCCTATGGCAGCTATATGATATAGTGGTCCGATCTTAATAGGATTTTGCATATATATGAGCAGTAAAGTTAAGGTAATAAATGCCGAGTTTGATCAAGATATCTTGATAAACAAAATGTTTTTTCATACAACAACTTAGTTTTCGACCGATCGTTCCTATGGCAGATATATGATATAGTGGTTCGATCTTAATAGGATTTTGCATATATATGAGAAGTAGAGTAAGTGCCGAGTTTGGTCAAGATATATTGTTAAACAAATATTTTGAATACAAAAACTTAATTTTCGACCGATTGTTCCCATGGCAGCTATATGATGAAGTGGTTCAATTTTAATAGGATTTTGCATATATATGAGGAGTAAAGTAAAACTAACCAATGCCGACTTTGGTCAAGATAACTTGATAAACAAAAGGTTTTTTCACACAAAAACTTAATTTTCGACCGATCGTTCCTATGGCACCTATATGATATAGTGGTCCGATCTTAATATGATTTTGCATATATATGAGGAGTTTTGTAAAACTAGTAAATGTCCAGTTTGGTCAAGATATCTTGAAAAACAAAGTGTTTTTTTCACACAACTTAATTTTCGACCGATCGTTCCTTTGGCAGCTATATGATATAGTGGTCTTATCTTAATAGGATTTTGCATATATATAAGAAGTAAAGTTAAACTAATAAATGCCGAGTTTGGTCAAGATATCTTGATAAACAAAAGGTTTCTATGGCAGCTATATGATATAGTGGTCCGATCTTAATAGGATTTTGCATATATATGAGCAGTAAAGTTAAGCTAATAAATGCCGAGTTTGGTCAAGATATCTTGATAAGCAAGAGGGTTTTTCATACAAAAACTTAATTTTCGACTGATCGTTCCAATGGTAGCTATATGATATAGTGGTCCGATCTTAATAGGATTTTGGATATATATGAGAAGTATAGTAAAACTAATAAATGTCCAGTTTGCCCAAGATATTTTGAAAAACTAAATGTTTTTTCATACAACAACTTCGTTTTCGTCCGTTCGTTCCTATTGCAGCTATATGATATAGTGGTCCGATCCTAATATGATTTTGCATATATATGAGGAGCTTTGTAAAACTAATAAATGCCGAGTTTGGTCAAGATATCTTGAAAAACAAAACGTTTTTTATACAAAAACTTAATTTTCGACCGATCGTTCCTATGGCAGCTATATGATATAGTGGTTCGATCTTAATAGTATTTTGCATATATGTGAGGAGTATAGTAAAACTAATAAATGTGCAGTTTGGTCAAGAAAACTTGATAAACAAAAGGTTTTTTCACACAAAAACTTAATTTTCGACCGATCGTTCCTATGGCACCTATATGATATAGTGGTCCGATCTTACTATGATTTTGCACATATATGAGCAGTTTTGTAAAACTAATAAATGCCGACTTTGGTCAAGATATCTTGATAAACAAATGGTTTTTTCATACAAAAACTTAATTTTCGACCGGTCGTTCCTATGGCAGGTATATGATATAGCGGTTCGATCTTAATAGGATTTTGCATATATATGAGAAGTAAAGTAAAACTAATAAATGTGCAGTTTGGTCAAGATAACTTGATAAACAAAAGGTTTTTTCACACAAAAACTTAATTTTCGACCGATCGTTCCTATGGCACCTATATGACATAGTGGTCCGATCTCAATATGATTTTGCATGTATATGAGGAGCTTAGTATAACTAATAAATGCCGAGTTTGGTCAAGATATCTTGATAAACAAAAGGTTTCTATGGCAGCTATATGATATAGTGGTCCGATCTTAATAGGATTTTGCATATATATGAGCAGTAAAGTTAAGCTAATAAATGCCGAGTTTGATCAAGATATCTTGATAAACAAAATGTTTTTTCATACAACAACTTAGTTTTCGACCGATCGTTCCTATGGCAGATATATGATATAGTGGTTCGATCTTAATAGGATTTTGCATATATATGAGAAGTAGAGTAAAACTAATAAGTGCCGAGTTTGGTCAAGATATATTGTTAAACAAAATATTTTTAATACAAAAACTTAATTTTCGACCGATTGTTCCCATGGCAGCTATATGATGAAGTGGTTCAATCTTAATAGGATTTTGCATATATATGAGGAGTAAAGTAAAACTAACCAATGCCGACTTTGGTCAAGATAACTTGATAAACAAAAGGTTTTTTCACACAAAAACTTAATTTTCGACCGATCGTTCCTATGGCACCTATATGATATAGTGGTCCGATCTTAATATGATTTTGCATATATATGAGGAGTTTTGTAAAACTAGTAAATGTCCAGTTTGGTCAAGATATCTTGAAAAACAAAGTGTTTTTTCATACAACTTAATTTTCGACCGATCGTTCCTTTGGCAGCTATATGATATAGTGGTCTTATCTTAATAGGATTTTGCATATATATAAGAAGTAAAGTTAAACTAATAAATGCCGAGTTTGGTCAAGATATCTTGATAAACAAGAGGTTTCTATGGCAGCTATATGATATAGTGGTCCGATCTTAATAGGATTTTGCATATATATGAGCAGTAAAGTTAAGCTAATAAATGCCGAGTTTGATCAAGATATCTTGATAAGCAAGAGGATTTTTCATACAAAAACTTAATTTTCGACTGATCGTTCCAATGGTAGCTATATGATATAGTGGTCCGATCTTAATAGGATTTTGGATATATATGAGAAGTATAGTAAAACTAATAAATGTCCATTTTGCTCAAGATATTTTAAAAACCAAATGTTTTTTCATACAACAACTTCGTTTTCGACCGATCGTTCCTATTGCAGCTATATGATATAGTGGTCCGATCCTAATAAGATTTTGCATATATATGAGGAGCTTTGTAAAACTAATAAATGCCGAGTTTGTTCAAGATATCTTGTTAAACAAAATGTTTGTCATACAAAAACTTAATTTTCGACCGATCGTTCCTATGGCAGCTATATGATATGATGAGTAAAGTACTACTAATAAATGTCGAGTTTGGTCAAGATATCTTGCTAAACAAAATGTTTTTTATACAAAAATTAGTTTTCGACCGATCGTCCCTATGGCAGCTATGTGATATAGTGGTTCGATCTTAATAGGATTTTGCATATATATGAGAAGTAGAGTAAAACTTATAAATGTCGAGTTTGGTCAAGATATATTGTTAAACAAAATGTTTTTCATACAAAAACTTAATTTTCGACCGATCGTTCCCATGGCAGCTATATAATGTAGTGGTTCAATCTTAATAGGATTTTGCATATATATGAGAAGTAGAGTAAAACTTATAAATGCCGAGTTTGGTCAAGATATATTGTTAAACAAAATGTTTTTCATACAAAAACTTAATTTTCGACCGATCGTTCCCATGGCAGCTATATAATGTAGTGGTTCAATCTTAATAGGATTTTGCATATATATGAGGAGTAAAGTAAAACTAACAAATGCCGACTTTGGTCAAGATAACTTGATAAACAAAATGTTTTTCATACAACAACTTAATTTTCGACCGATCGTTCCTATGGCAGCTATATGATATAGTGGTCCGATCTTAATAGGATTTTGCATATATATGAGCAGTAAAGTTAAGCTAATAAATGCCGAGTTTGATCAAGATATCTTGATAAACAAAAGGGTTTTTCATACAAAAACTTAAATTTCGACCGATCGTTCCAATGGCACCTATATGATATAGTGGTCCGATCTTAATATGATTTTGCATATATATGAGGAGTTTTGTAAAACTAGTAAATGTCCAGTTTGGTCAAGATATCTTGAAAAACAAAGTGTTTTTTCATACAACTTAATTTTCGACCGATCGTTCCTTTGGCAGCTATATGATATAGTGGTCTTATCTTAATAGGATTTTGCATATATATAAGAAGTAAAGTTAAACTAATAAATGCCGAGTTTGCTCAAGGTATCTTGATAAACAAAAGGTTTCTATGGCAGCTATATGATATAGTGGTCCGATCTTAATAGGATTTTGCATATATATGAGCAGTAAAGTTAAGCTAATAAATGCCGAGTTTGATCAAGATATCTTGATAAACAAAATGTTTTTCATACAAAAACTTAATTTTCGACCGATCGTTTCCATGGCAGCTATATAATGTAGTGGTTCAATCTTAATAGGATTTTGCATATATATGAGGAGTAAAGTAAAACTAACAAATGCCGACTTTGGTCAAGATAACTTGATAAACAAAATGTTTTTCATACAACAACTTAATTTTCGACCGATCGTTCCTATGGCAGCTATATGATATAGTGGTCCGATCTTAATAGGATTTTGCATATATATGAGCAGTAAAGTTAAGCTAATAAATGCCGAGTTTGATCAAGATATCTTCATACAAAAACTTAATTTTCGACCGATCGTTCCAATGGCAGCTATATGATATAGTGGTCCGATCTTAATAGGATTTTGGATATATATGAGAAGTATAGTAAAACTAATAAATGAACAGTTTGGTCAAGATATTTTGAAAAACAAAAGGTTTCTATGGCAGCTATATGATATAGTGGTCCGATCTTAATAGGATTTTGCATATATATAAGAAGTAAAGTTAATCTAATAAATGCCGAGTTTGCTCAAGGTATCTTGATAAACAAAAGGTTTCTATGGCAGCTATATGATATAGTGGTCCGATCTTAATAGGATTTTGCATATATATGAGCAGTAAAGTTAAGCTAATAAATGCCGACTTTGATCAAGATATCTTGATAAACAAAAGGGTTTTTCATACAAAAACTTAATTTTCGACCGATCGTTCCAATGGCAGCTATATGATATAGTGGTCCGATCTTAATAGGATTTTGGATATATATGAGAAGTATAGTAAAACTAATAAATGAACAGTTTGGTCAAGATATTTTGAAAAACAAAAGGTTTCTATGGCAGCTATATGATATAGTGGTCCGATCTTAACAGGATTTTGCATATATATAAGAAGTAAAGTTAAACTAATAAATGCCGAGTTTGCTCAAGGTATCTTGATAAACAAAAGGTTTCTATGGCAGCTATATGATATAGTGGTCCGATCTTAATAGGATTTTGCATATATATGAGCAGTAAAGTTAAGCTAATAAATGCCGAGTTTGATCAAGATATCTTGATAAACAAAATGTTTTTCATACAAAAACTTAGTTTTCGACCGATCGTTCCTATGGCAGATATATGATATAGTGGTCCGATCTTATTAGTATTTTGCCTTTATATGAGGAGTATAGTAAAACTAATAAATGCCGAGTTTGCTCAAGATATCTTGATAAACAAAATGTTTTTCATACAAAAAGTTAATTTTTGACCGATCGTTCCTATGGCAGTTATATGATATTGTGGTCCGCTTATAATAGGACTTTGCCTTTACATGAAAAGCAACATTTTCCTTCATACATGTATTTTGCATATATATGAGGAGTATGGTAAAACTAACAAATGCTTAGTTTGGTCAACATATCTTGAAAAAAAAAAAGTTTTTTCATAAAACAACTTAATTTTCGACCGATAGTTCCAATGGCAGCTATATGATATAGTGGTCCGATCTTAATAGGATTTTGCATATATATAAGAAGTAAAGTTAAACTAATAAATGCCGAGTTTGCTCAAGGTATCTTGATAAACAAAAGGTTTCTATGGCAGCTATATGATATAGTGGTCCGATCTTAATAGGATTTTGCATATATATGAGCAGTAAAGTTAAGCTAATAAATGCCGAGTTTGATCAGGATATCTTGATAAACAAAATGTTTTTTCATACAAAAACTTAGTTTTCGACCGATCGTTCCTATTGCAGCTATATGATATAGTGGTTCGATCTTAATAGTATTTTGCATATATGTGAGGAGTAAAGTAAAACTAACCAATGCCGACTTTGGTCAAGATAACTTGATAAACAAAAGGTTTTTTCACACAAAAACTTAATTTTCGGCCGATCGTTCCTATGGCACCTATATGATATAGTGGTCCGATCTTAATATGATTTTGCATATATATGAGGAGTTTTGTAAAACTAGTAAATGTCCAGTTTGGTCAAGATGTCTTGAAAAACAAAGTGTTTTTTCATACAACAACTTAATTTTCGACCGATCGTTCCTTTGGCAGCTATATGATATAGTGGTCTTATCTTAATAGGATTTTGCATATATATAAGAAGTAAAGTTAATCTAATAAATGCCGAGTTTGGTCAAGATATCTTGATAAACAAAAGGTTTCTATGGCAGCTATATGATATAGTGGTCCGATCTTAATAGGATTTTGCATATATATGAACAGTAAAGTTAAGCTAATAAATGCCGAGTTTGATCAAGATATTTTGATAAGCAAGAGGGTTTTTCATACAAAAACTTAATTTTCGACCGATCGTTCCAATGATAGCTCTATGATATAGTGGTCCGATCTTAATAGGATTTTGGATATATATGAGAAGTATAGTAAAACTAATTGTTCACACAAGAAGTGTATCCGCCAGTCGCCATCCAACCGCCATGTAACTCCGGAACCAGTACACGGAACATGTACTGAAATTTCACCACACGTACACTAATACACTGGTACTCTTGTAATGTACTCTGAGAAAATGAAATAGATGAAAATTAACCTTCAAGCTAGCAAAACGTGTTTTTCTTCAAAACTAAAATAAATTTGTGCAGAGCAGAAACGCTCCCCCAACGACGATTCATTCTATAGAACTTCACCTGGAAGCCCTGCGGACGCCCTACTACAACATTTGGTCCTTCGAGCCGGATACTTCTACAACGTTTGGTATATCCAGTTCGCCCCAGCAAGCATTGGTGGATCTGCAATAAAAGGTTCCAGGAACAGCCATAAATTCGAAAAAGATAAGTAGCAGTGCACCTACCTCAACTTGTCCATTGCCAAATTTCCGGCAACTCCAGTTAATTAATTCTTTTGTGTGTCTGAACATATTTTTTCGCTTCACATTGTCCGTGGTTAAAGCGAGGGGCAATTGTATTTAAAAAAAAAAAAAATTCAACAAAAAAAAACCCGCAGATAAAATATTGTTCGTGGCCATTAAGGCGTCTAAAAAGTGATAAATATTAAAAGAAATAAAACAGAAAGTGACTCCGATAAGGTCGCCATATTGGTGTCTGTACATATATATACATATATGTACAAGTGCATACCCAAAAATTTAACCGATCGCCATATTGATGTACGCAAGTACATCCAGACATATCTGCACACATAGGCTTTCGCTCCGTTGAACAACAAGTGTATGCGCTTCTCCATTCCAACCTTCACCAAAGAATCACACACTAAATACATATATAAAAACACACAATTCTAATTCGTATTTAATTAAATAAAACCACACTGTGCAAATTCACCTGCATGTATACACACACACATCCTATTATATGTGTATCGTTTGTTATTTTTTCCTCCACAGCAGCTTCAATATTAATTTATATATTTATTTTTACCAATTAATTGGCAAGTGTGAAACGTAAACAAACAACAGGGTTGTAAAGTGTCAAGATCGGTTTTCGATAAACTGATTCTGTGAAACTTTTATATTTTGTATGTTTCCACCTTGCCATTGAGCTGCGTTTACTTAATAAAATGCAAACATATATATTACTTTTTCTTATTCTTATAAAAAATTTATAAAACATAATTATAAGTTAAGACGTTTCCAAGTTGCGTATTAAATCGAATATCCGTGCGATTTTTTATTAAAATAACAATTTATCACAAGTAATTCTATGACAAAAAACTTTTCGTTGAGCTGCGTTTAGAATAAACGTGCTTCTTCTTGAGCTCAACCATCAATAAGCAATAAGCGATAAGCATCATTTTTTTGCGCGATCCGTTTCCACCACACGGCCGCTTTGTCAAAAGAGAATAAATCCTTTTCTCTGGTGTTTCAATAAAGAAATAATTAGATTTTTTTCTCAATTAAAGGAAACTAAATAAGAATCAATTTGGTAAATTATTAGTAAAATAATTAATTTAACAAAATTTTCCGATTTCGTTGGACTCAATAGTGCACACCATTTCGGTCATTCCATTTTATTCTGATATCTCGATTCCATCGTTCCTGTGCCATTTCTTATTCCGTTTTCTCTCTGCTGATTCAAATTATTTGTATTTGATCACATTTCACCTGGTTAGCACAATTTTTGGCTCTGTGAAGAGCCTAGTATGCCAATCGGTGGTGATCAAAACAGCCAAAAACGACTCACAGCACCGTCCGTCAAGGAGTCAAAGCGACCTTTAACCTCACCTAGAGCAGTTTTCGGGAAACTCAAGGTCGAGAGTACCAGCACAACCGTCCGCAAGACTGTGAGTCCGATTCCAACAAGAGATATTACCCCAAAAATTACCCGTTCGACTACGCAAAAAATGCAGAAGTCAAGCGAAATGGCACTGAACGACTTCGTTTCTATAACTGACCGACTAGGCCAGTTTGAAGTGAAGATCAATGACGCAGCGGACAGTGACGTGTCACTGTTCACTCTCCAAGTCCGACGAGATCAGATTAAAACTTTATGGGAAAAGGTAGAACGCGAGTACGAGTTATGTTCCAAAGCTCTCAACCAAAGCGCTTGCAGCAGCAGTGACCTGGTGGCTATGCAAGCTAAATATGATTACTCGTACTCCGTTTACGAGCGATGTGCGGCTCAACTAAGCGAAAAAATAGAAAGATCCACGGCGTTAAATAGACAAGCTGAGCAACCCCCCTCCAACTTCTCCATGTCCAGGGGTTGCAGTCTCCCGCCATGCGACACTGAAGTTTTCAGTGGGGATTACCTACGCTGGCCTACTTTCCGAGACTTGTTTACAGCTGTTTATATTAACAATCCAAGATTGACGCCGGTGGAAAAATTGTTCCATCTTAATTCCAAAACCAGCGGCGAAGCTAGAGCAATTGTCTCCAAGTCCCCGCTCACGAACGACGGCTTTCAGTCAGCGTGGGCGAGCCTGACGGAGAGATTTGAGAATAAGCGACTATTAGTCAATAGTCAATTGAAAATTCTTTTCAATCTCCCCTCAGCAACACAAGAGTCTGGAGCCGCCCTTAAAGAGCTTCAGGGCACAATCCAGGGATGTTTAACGGCTCTCGACTTGTCCAGGGTGAGCACCGAAAATTGGGATTGTCTGCTAATTTTCTTGTGCTCCTCTAAATTGCCTAAGCTCACGCTGTCGTTATGGGAACAATCGCTCCACGATAAGGCAGAGATCCCTCAATGGTCCGAGATGAATTTATTTCTGATCGACCGATATCGCACCTTGGAGGCGATAGAGGATGTACGACCTACCGCACATACGCCACTCCAGTCCAAACCCACAAGAAAAGAGTCCAACCACCTGAGAACCTTCGAAGCAACAGTGACTGCAAAGCCACAGCACTGCGAATTGTGTCAGAAGGAAAACCATCCCGTGCGTCTATGCCCGCGTTTTCTACAAATGTCCGTACCCGAGAGAGTTTCCGTCATTAAGCAACAAAAGCTGTGCTTAAACTGCTTCGCCAGACAGCACCAGTTGAAAGACTGCACCAGCGCACATAGTTGTTTCACGTGCAAGGGACGTCACAACACGCTACTCCACCGTGACAGACCCCAGGTGCCCTCAGCTTCCACAACACCAATAGTTTTGAACCCTCCTTCACCAATACAGTCCACTTCTACTTCAACCCAAGCTACCGTTCAAAACTATTTTTCCGCAAACTCACATGGTGTTCTCCTCGGCACGGCTGTCATCCAAGTGTGTCATTTGGGCACAAAGTATACAGCCCGGGCATTAATCGACTCTGGGTCTGAAGCGACCTTTATTTCAGAGCGATTGTTCAAAAGGGTTAAGCTTCCTTATCAACCCGTCGACGCACAGGTCTCCGGTTTGAATCAAGCCATTTCGGCTCAACCTCAAAAACTTTGCCATTTTAATATTGGTTCTCCTATAAAGCCCAGGGTTCATATTGAAACCTCGGCTTATGTTCTTCCAAAGCTGGCAGGCAATTTGCCCTCCTACACCATCCCCCAAACTGCTTTGGAAGAACTTCCTAAATTACACTTGGCCGATCCCTCTTTCTATAGGAGCTCACAGATAGACGTGCTTCTCGGCGCCGATATCCTCCCATCCATATTGTTAGGTGGCTCCTATCCCAACATATGTGGCACTCTCCTTGGTCAAGAAACGATTTTCGGCTGGATCCTTACAGGCCCCGTTTCTAAGACCAGTGCCAAATTTGTCGCATCCTTTTCGACTCAAGTCTCGCTGAATCCAAATGCGAGCTTGGATAAACTGCTCACAAAATTTTGGGAGGTGGAGGATATTCCAGTTAAGCTGGAAAAGGAATCCGACCTTTTTTGTGAGCGCAATTTTCAAAAAACCACTAAAAGGGATAAAAACGGCAGATACTTGGTCACACTGCCATTCAAGAATTCCGATCACATCCAGTTAGGCCATTCAAGGTCCATCGCACTAGCTCAATTTCTACGAAATGAGAATCGTCTGGCAAAAAATGCCCCCCTTAAGGAGCAGTACGATGCGGTGATCCAGGAATATCTGGACTTAGGTCACATGCGACAAGTCCCTCCAAGCAATGGTTCAGATAACTTTTATCTACCACACCATGCTGTTCACAAGCCTGACAGCACCACGACCAAGCTCCGCGTAGTATATAACGCCTCCCACGCGTCATCGAATGGTAAAAGTCTGAACGATGTGCTACATGCAGGGCCCGTTCTGCAATCCGACTTAACCATTCAAATTCTAAGATGGCGCTTCTTCCGATATGTGTTCAATGCCGATATCACAAAAATGTATCGGCAAATACTTGTGCATCCCAACCACACGCCCTATCAGAGAATTCTGTTCCGAACAAAGGACAACGAGCTTCGTGACTTCGAACTCAGCACAGTCACGTTTGGAGTTAACTGTGCCCCCTTTTTGGCAATCCGGGTACTACATCAGCTATCTGATGACGTTCGTTCGCTCTATCCCTTAGCAAGTCATATTATCGCAAACAATATGTATGTCGACGATGTACTAGCGGGAGCCCATTCCAAATCAATAGCAGATCAAGCAATTGCAGAACTCCGCAAGGCCCTTGAATCTGCCGGGTTTCCCTTGCGAAAATGGACATCCAATGAAAAGGACTTGCTAAGAGCGATTCCCAAGGACCACTTGCTTCACGCCGACTTTTTAGAGATCGAGGAAGCCTGTTCGGCAAAGACTCTCGGGATCAGATGGAAAGCTGACACCGATCAGTTCTTTTTCGCTCCATCCGAGCTAACAGCCAAACAGTCCGTCTCCAAACGTGAAGTCCTTTCACAGATTGCCAAACTGTTCGACCCAGCAGGTTGGCTGGGTCCAGTCATTATCCAGGCAAAAATATTCATGCAGGAGATCTGGCTCCAAGAACTGGGCTGGGACGATCCGCTACCTGAGAGTCTTCTCATTAAGTGGAATTTATTTCTGCAAGAGTTTCCGGGCCTCAGTGCGATTCGCATCCCTAGATGGGTCGAATTCCGCCCACAGGGGACTATCCAATACCATGGGTTTTGTGACGCTTCGCAGCGTGCATATGGGGCCGCCATTTACGTGCGCACTGAGATACAAGATCGCATCTCAGTACATCTCCTAACAGCGAAAACGAGGGTCGCTCCGGTCAAGACGATATCCTTGCCACGACTAGAGCTGTGCGGAGCAGCACTTCTGTCCGAGTTATCCGCTGCACTCAGTCCCCAGCTACCTTCCGCTGGCGGCGACTGGTTCTATTGGACAGATTCCACAATTGTGCTAGCTTGGCTTCATAAGCCACCATGCCCTGGACTACCTTTGTAGCAAACAGAGTCGCAAAAATTACTCAGGCCACCGACTCCAATAAATGGTCCCATGTACGATCCGAGTACAATCCAGCGGACCTAGCGAGCAGAGGTGCCCCACCACACGCGTTAGTCAACAATGAGCTGTGGTGGCACGGGCCAGAATGGTTACGCCTACCTCAGAACCAATGGCCCATTCCTTCAGATCCCCTCCCAGATACGACAATAGAGCAACGTACGATTAAGGTAAACCTCGTAAACACGGCTCCCTCATTTTCTTTCCTCGAGCGCTTCTCCAAGTTCGATCGAGCCCTGCGAGTGTTAGCCTACATCTATCGCTTCTTCAAGCGTTGCAAACGATTGTCGCTCCCGTCAACTATGGAAATTGACAGCAACGAGATTTCTTATGCACAAGAAAAACTCATTCTCCTGACCCAGAGACAAGCATACTCGTCAGAGTACACTTGCTTGAGCACGAAAAAACAGCTCACTTCCAGCAAAATCCTTAATTTGAACCCCTTTTTAGATGGTAAGGGAATTATTCGAGCATGTGGTCGTGTAAGAGCGGCCGAAGCACTCGGCTACGATGAGCGGCATCCAATCATACTGCCATACACATGTGCATATTCGCGTCTCTTGACCGCTTTCACCCATCTCATATCCTTGCATGGAGGCAACCAGCTCATGATGCGTTTAATACGATCACAGTACTGGATTCCAAAGCTGAAGGTGTTGGTCAAATCCACAATTCATTCCTGCAAAATCTGCGTCATCCGAAAAAAGAAATTGCAAACGCAGCTCATGGGCGACTTGCCTGTGGAGAGAGTCACATTCTCTCGACCGTTCACTCACACAGGAGTCGATTTTGCAGGCCCCTTCGATGTAAAAAATTACACAGGTCGAGCCTGTCTTATTACGAAAGGCTACGTGTGCGTCTTTGTGTGCTTCAGCACCAAAGCCATCCACCTAGAAGCTACATCTGACCTGACCACAGAAAGATTCCTAGCGGCATTTGCGAGATTTGTGGCACGACGAGGGTGCCCAAGTCAAATGCATTCCGACAACGGCAAAACCTTCGTCGGAGCGGCCAAAGTCCTCTCGCGCGATTTTGTAGAAGCGCTTAAGACTCAACTCCAGGCCACTTACAGTCTCCAGAAACTGTCCTGGCACTTCAACCCTCCTAGTGCACCGCTTATGGGTGGCCTGTGGGAGGCAGGTGTAAAGAGTTTCAAAAATCTATTTTATAAATCTACATCGACCTCCAAATACACCTTCGAAGAGCTTTCCACGCTCCTATCCAAAGTTGAAGCATGCCTGAATTCAAGACCGATATCTCCATTGTCGGAAGATCCTACTGATCTCCTAGCTCTGACTCCCGGTCATTTTCTAGTCGGGGGTCCTCTACTTTCCGCCACAGAGCCAGAGATCAAGGAAAACGCCGCGTCCATCATCAACCGCTGGCAGCGCTTGAAGGCTTTGCAACAACAGTTCTGTCTCCGTTGGAAACATGAGTATCTTTTAGAGTTACACAAAAGAAACAAATGGCAAACTCCAACGCGAGACTTACAACGGGGCGATCTAGTCATTATTAAAGAAGATAATCTTCCAGTTAATGACTGGCGTCTAGGTCGAATCCAAACGACCTATCCTGGCGACGACCAAAGAGTCCGAGTGGTCGACGTCTTAACAGCCCGAGGTGTCTCCAAGAGACCTATCTCTAAGCTGATCCTGCTCCCGATAGAATCTAGTCTCCATTTTCCATCCAGTAAAATTTCCAGTAAAGACTAGAATCCTAGATCCATAGGTCTGCGGACCATCCGTATAAAGCCGCATCAGTAATGTCTACTATGTTTTTTTTCACATTCTTCACGTAACAGCACGATGTCTCCACGCCAACAACATGGCCGATCCAAGAGCCGACCGGCAACGGAATCGTTCCGATGCCGAGTATGCCGAGGAGTCCACGCGCTGCGCAAGTGCCAGCGGTTCATGCGGCTGTCTCCAGAGAAGAGACTCCGAGCAGTTCTCGTTAATAAATACTGCCCAAACTGCCTGGCTCACCAACATTCCGGGGAGTCATGTCGCCGCAAGGACAAGTGCCGCAAGTGCCAGGGCGACCATCACACCTTGCTTCATTTGCAAGAAGCGCGTCGCATGCCATCTCCAGAGCGATCCCAGACAAGGCGCAGCACCAAGGCCCAAGCGCGACGCTCCGCGCCGCCTTCATCCGCTGGTTCCATCTCCTTATCATCACTCATGGAACACAAAAGGACAACCGTGCTCCCGAGAGCACTCATCCGACTCGGAAACGGCAAGGCGACCCGCGAAACTCGGGCACTTTTAGACCCGTGCTGTCCGGTAAGTCTTATCGACGCATCCTTGGCAAAGGCCTCCGGGCTATCCGTCACCCGCGTCGGTAAAGACAACGCTTGCTCGGCTTCAATAAGTTCTAGGACCTCTAGCTTCCAGCGAGAGGTCATCCTGCAAGTGATGCCAAATCTCCGGTATCGAACTCCAACGAAGCCCATCAGCGAGAAACTGAACGAGCCCTTCACCAACATTCGATTGGCAGACGATCGCTGGTTCCAGCCGGAAATCTCCAATCTGGTTTTGGGCTCGGATATATATCCGGGCTTAATCCTCCAAGGCGTCCTGCCGAGTCTTGGCGGCGCACCACTGGCCCAAAACACGGTCTTTGGGTGGATATTGTCCGGCTCCTGTGCTCAATAGTCGGAACAGAGCCACGTCCCTCTCCCTTTTTCTTTTGCAATACTGCAAGGCGGGCGGCATGTTCACACAAGAAGTGTATCCGCCAGTCGCCATCCAACCGCCATGTAACTCCGGAACCAGTACACGGAACATGTACTGAAATTTCACCACACGTACACTAATACACTGGTACTCTTGTAATGTACTCTGAGAAAATGAAATAGATGAAAATTAACCTTCAAGCTAACAAAACGTGTTTTTCTTCAAAACTAAAATAAATTTGTGCAGAGCAGAAACGCTCCCCCAACGACGATTCATTCTATAGAACTTCACCTGGAAGCCCTGCGGACGCCCTACTACAACACTAATAAATGTCCATTTTGCTCAAGATATTTTGAAAAACTAAATGTTTTTTCATACAACAACTTCGTTTTCGACCGATCGTTCCTTTGGCAGCTATATGATATAGTGGTCCGATCTTAATAGGATTTTGCATATATATAAGAAGTAAAGTTAAACTAATAAATGCCGAGTTTGCTCAAGGTATCTTGATAAACAAAAGGTTTCTATGGCAGCTATATTATATAGTGGTCCGATCTTAATAGGATTTTGCATATATATGAGCAGTAAAGTTAAGCTAATAAATGCCGAGTTTGATCAAGATATCTTGATAAACAAAAGGGTTTTTCATACAAAAACTTAATTTTCGACCGATCGTTCCAATGGCAGCTATATGATATAGTGGTCCGATCTTAATAGGATTTTGGATATATATGAGAAGTATAGTAAAACTAACAAATGTACAGTTTGGTCAAGATATTTTGAAAAACAAAAGGTTCTATGGCAGCTATATGATATAGTGGTCCGATCTTAATAGGATTTTGCATATATATAAGAAGTAAAGTTAAACTAATAAATGCCGAGTTTGCTCAAGGTATCTTGATAAACAAAAGGTTTCTATGGCAGCTATATGATATAGTGGTCCGATCTTAATAGGATTTTGCATATATATGAGCAGTAAAGTTAAGCTAATAAATGCCGAGTTTGATCAAGATATCTTGATAAACAAAATGTTTTTTCATACAAAAACTTAGTTTTCGACCGATCGTTCCTATGGCAGATATATGATATAGTGGTCCGATCTTATTAGTATTTGCCTTTATATGAGGAGTATAGTAAAACTAATAAATGCCGAGTTTGCTCAAGATATCTTGATAAACAAAATGTTTTTCATACAAAAAGTTAATTTTTGACCGATCGTTCCTATGGCAGTTATATGATATTGTGGTCCGCTTATAATAGGACTTTGCCTTTACATGAAAAGCAACATTTTCCTTCATACATGTATTTTGCATATATATGAGGGGTATGGTAAAACTAACAAATGCTTAGTTTGGTCAACATATCTTGAAAAAAAAAAAAAGTTTTTTCATAGAACAACTTAATTTTCGACCGATAGTTCCAATGGCAGCTATATGATATAGTGGTCCGATCTTAATAGGATTTTGCATATATATAAGAAGTAAAGTTAAACTAATAAATGCCGAGTTTGCTCAAGGTATCTTGATAAACAAAAGGTTTCTATGGCAGCTATATGATATAGTGGTCCGATCTTAATAGGATTTTGCATATATGAGCAGTAAAGTTAAGCTAATAAATGCCGAGTTTGATCAAGATATCTTGATAAACAAAATGTTTTTTCATACAAAAACTTAGTTTTCGACCGATCGTTCCTATGGCAGATATATGATATAGTGGTCCGATCTTATTAGTATTTTGCCTTTATATGAGGAGTATAGTAAAACTAATAAATGCCGAGTTTGCTCAAGATATCTTGATAAACAAAATGTTTTTCATACAAAAAGTTAATTTTTGACCGATCGTTCCTATGGCAGTTATATGATATTGTGGTCCGCTTATAATAGGACTTTGCCTTACATGAAAAGCAACATTTTCCTTCATACATGTATTTTGCATATATATGAGGGGTATGGTAAAACTAACAAATGCTTAGTTTGGTCAAATATCTTGAAAAAAAAAAAAAGTTTTTCATAAAACAACTTAATTTTCGACCGATAGTTCCAATGGCAGCTATATGATATAGTGGTCCGATCTTAATAGGATTTTGCATATATATAAGAAGTAAAGTTAAACTAATAAATGCCGAGTTTGCTCAAGGTATCTGATAAACAAAAGGTTTCTATGGCAGCTATATGATATAGTGGTCCGATCTTAATAGGATTTGCATATATATGAGCAGTAAAGTTAAGCTAAAATGCCGAGTTTGATCAGGATATCTTGATAAACAAAATGTTTTTTCATACAAAAACTTAGTTTTCGACCGATCGTTCCTATGGCAGATATATGATATAGTGGTCCGATCTTATTAGTATTTTGCCTTTATATGAGGAGTATAGTAAAACTAATAAATGCCGAGTTTGGTCAAGATATCTTGTTAAACAAAATGTTTTTCATACAAAAACTTAATTTTCGACCGATCGTTCCCATGGCAGTTATATGATATAGTGGTTCGATCTGAATAGTATTTTGCATATACATGAGTAGTATAGTAAAACTAATAAATGTGCAGTTTGGTCAAGATATCTTGAAAAACAAAATGTTTTTCATACAAAAACTTAATTTTCGAACGATCGTTCCTATGGCAGCTATATGATATAGTGGTTCGATCTTAAAAGTATTTTGCATATACGTGAGGAGTATAGTAAAAATCATAAATGTCCAGTTTGGTCAAGATATCTTGATAAACAAAATGTTTTTCACACAAAAACTTAATTTACGACCGATCGTTCCTATGGCACTATATGACATAGTGGTCCGATCTTATAATTTTGCATATATATGAGGAGCTTAGTATAACTAATAAATGCCGAGTTTGGTCAAGATATCTTGATAAACAAAAGGTTTTTATGCAAAAACTTAATTTTCGACCGATCGTTCCTATTGCAGCTATATGATATAGTGGTTCGATCTTAATAGTTTTGCATATATGTGAGGAGTAAAGTAAAACTAACCAATGCCGACTTTGGTCAAGATAACTTGATAAACAAAAGGTTTTTCACACAAAAACTTAATTTCGACCGATCGTTCCTATGGCACCTATATGATATAGTGGTCCGATCTTAATATGATTTTGCATATATATGAGGAGTTTTGTAAAACTAGTAAATGTCCAGTTTGGTCAAGATATCTTGAAAAACAAAGTGTTTTTCATACAACAACTTAATTTTCGACCGATCGTTCCTTTGGCAGCCATATGATATAGTGGTCTTATCTTAATAGGATTTTGCATATATAAGAAGTAAAGTTAATCTAATAAATGCCGAGTTTGGTCAAGATATCTTGATAAACAAAAGGTTTCTATGGCAGCTATATGATATAGTGGTCCGATCTTAATAGGATTTTGCATATATATGAACAGTAAAGTTAAGCTAATAAATGCCGAGTTTGATCAAGATATCTTGATAAGCAAGAGGGTTTTTCATACAAAAACTTAATTTTCGACCGATCGTTCCAATGGTAGCTATATGATATAGTGGTCCGATCTTAATAGGATTTGGATATATATGAGAAGTATAGTAAAACTAATAAATGTCCATTTTGCTCAAGATTTTTTGAAAAACTAAATGTTTTTTCATACAACAACTTCGTTTTCGACCGATCGTTCCAATGGTAGCTATATGATGTAGTGGTTCAATCTTAATAGGATTTTGCATATATATGAGGAGCTTTGTAAAACTAATAAAGGCCGAGTTTGTTCAAGATATCTTGTTAAACAAAATGTTTGTCATACAAAAACTTACTTTTCGACCGATCGTTCCTATGGCAGCTATATGATATGATGAGTAAAGTACTACTAATAAATGTCGAGTTTGGTCAAGATATCTTGCTAAACAAAATGTTTTTTATACAAAAATTAGTTTTCGACCGATCGTCCCTATGGCAGCTATATGATATAGTGGTTCGATCTTAATAGGATTTTGCATATATATGAGAAGTAGAGTAAAACTTATAAATGCCGAGTTTGGTCAAGATATATTGTTAAACAAAATGTTTTTCATACAAAAACTTAATTTTCGACCGATCGTTCCCATGGCAGCTATATAATGTAGTGGTTCAATCTTAATAGGATTTTGCATATATGAGGAGTAAAGTAAAACTAACAAATGCCGACTTTGGTCAAGATAACTTGATAAACAAAATGTTTTTCATACAACAACTTAATTTTCGACCGATCGTTCCTTTGGCACCTATATGATATAGTGGTCCGATCTTAATAGGATTTTGCATATATATAAGAAGTAGAGTTAAACTAATAAATGCCGAGTTTGATCAAGATATATTGTTCATACAAAAACTTAATTTTCGACCGATCGTTCCTATGGCAGCTATATGATATAGTGGTCCGATCTTAATATGATTTTGCATATATATGAGGAGCTTTGTAAAACTAATTAATGCCGAGTTTGGTCAAGATATCTTGTTAAACAAAATGTTTGTCATACAAAAACTTAATTTTCGACTGATCGTTCCTATGGCAGCTATATGATATGATGAGTAAAGTATACTAATAAATGTCGAGTTTGGTCAAGATATCTTGCTAAACAAAATGTTTTTTATACAAAAACTTAGTTTCGACCGATCGTTCCTATGGCAGCTTATGATATAGTGGTTCGATCTTAATAGGATTTTGCATATATATGAGAAGTAGAGTAAAACTTATAAATGCCGAGTTTGGTCAAGATATCTTGAAAAACAAAATGTTTTTTCATACAACAACTTAATTTTCGACTGATCGTTCCAATGGTAGCTATATGATGTAGTGGTTCAATCTTAATAGGATTTTGCATATATATGAGGAGTAAAGTAAAACTAACAAATGCCGACTTTGGTCAAGATAACTTGATAAACAAAATGTTTTTTCATACAACAACTTAATTTTCGACCGATCGTTCCTTTGGCAGCTATATGATATAGTGGTCCGATTTTAATCGGATTTTGCATATATATAAGAAGTAAAGTTAAACTAATAAATGCCGAGTTTGCTCAAGGTATCTTGATAAACAAAAGGTTTCTATGGCAGCTATATGATATAGTGGTCCGATCTTAATAGGATTTTGCATATATATGAGCAGTAAAGTTAAGCTAATAAATGCCGAGTTTGATCAAGATATCTTGATAAACAAAAGGGTTTTTCATACAAAACTTAATTTTCGACCGATCGTTCCAATGGCAGCTATATGATATAGTGGTCCGATCTTAATAGGATTTTGGATATATATGAGAAGTATAGTAAAACTAATAAATGTACAGTTGGTCAAGATATTTTGAAAAACAAAAGGTTTCTATGGCAGCTATATGATATAGTGGTCCGATCTTAATAGGATTGTGCATATATATAAGAAGTAAAGTTAAACTAATAAATGCCGAGTTTGCTCAAGGTATCTTGATAAACAAAAGGTTTCTATGGCAGCTATATGATATAGTGGTCCGATTTTAATCGGATTTTGCATATATATGAGCAGTAAAGTTAAGCTAATAAATGCCGAGTTTGATCAAGATATCTTGATAAACAAAATGTTTTTTCATACAAAAACTTAGTTTTCGACCGATCGTTCCTATGGCAGATATATGATATAGTGGTCCGATCTTATTAGTATTTTGCCTTTATATGAGGAGTATAGTAAAACTAATAAATGCCGAGTTTGCTCAAGATATCTTGATAAACAAAATGTTTTTCATACAAAAAGTTAATTTTTGACCGATCGTTCCTATGGCAGTTATATGATATTGTGGTCCGCTTAATAGGACTTTGCCTTTACATGAAAAGCAACATTTTCCTTCATACATGTATTTTGCATATATATGAGGAGTATGGTAAAACTAACAAATGCTTAGTTTGGTCAACATATCTTGAAAAAAAAAAGTTTTTTCATAAAACAACTTAATTTCGACCGATAGTTCCAATGGCAGCTATATGATATACTGGTCCGATTTTAAAAGGATTTTGCATATATATGAGAAGTAGAGTAAAACTAATAAATGCCGAGTTTGGTCAAGATATCTTGTTAAACAAAATGTTTTTCATACAAAAACTTAATTTTTGACCCATCGTTCCCATGGCAGTTATATGATATAGTGGTTCGATCTGAATAGTATTTTGCATATACATGAGTAGTATAGTAAAACTAATAAATGTGCAATTTGGTCAAGATATCTTGAAAAACAAAATGTTTTTCATACAAAAACTTAATTTTCGAACGATCGTTCCTATGGCAGCTATATGATATAGTGGTCCGATCTTAATAGGATTGTGCATATATATAAGAAGTAAAGTTAAACTAATAAATGCCGAGTTTGCTCAAGGTATCTTGATAAACAAAAGGTTTCTATGGCAGCTATATGATATAGTGGTCCGATTTTAATCGGATTTTGCATATATATGAGCAGTAAAGTTAAGCTAATAAATGCCGAGTTTGATCAAGATATCTTGATAAACAAAAGGGTTTTTCATACAAAAACTTAATTTTCGACCGATCGTTCCAATGGCAGCTATATGATATAGTGGTCCGATCTTAATAGGATTTTGGATATATATGAGAAGTATAGTAAAACTAATAAATGCCGACTTTGGTCAAGATAACTTGATAAACAAAATGTTTTTTCACACAAAAACTTAATTTACGACCGATCGTTCCTATGGCACTTATATGACATAGTGGTCCGATCTTAATATGATTTTGCATATATATGAGGAGCTTAGTATAAATAATAAATGCCGAGTTTGGTCAAGATATCTTGATAAACAAAAGGTTTTTTATGCAAAAACTTAATTTCGACCGATCGTTCCTATGGCAGCTATATGATATAGTGGTTCGATCTTAATAGTATTTTCCATATATGTGAGGAGTAAAGTAAAACTAACCAATGCCGACTTTGGTCAAGATAACTTGATAAACAAAAGGTTTTTTCACACAAAAACTTAATTTTCGACCGATCGTTCTATGGCACCTATATGACATAGTGGTCCGATCTTAATATGATTTTGCATATATATGAGGAGTTTTGTAAAACTAGTAAATGTCCAGTTTGGTCAAGATATCTTGAAAAACAAAGTGTTTTTTCATACAACAACTTAATTTTCGACCGATCGTTCCTTGGCAGCTATATCATATAGTGGTCTTATCTTAATAGGATTTTGCATATATATAAGAAGTAAAGTTAAGCTAATAAATGCCGAGTTTGGTCAAGATATCTTGATAAACAAAAGGTTTCTATGGCAGCTATATGATATAGTGGTCCGATCTTAATAGGATTTTGCATATATATGAGCAGTAAAGTTAAGCTAATAAATGCCGAGTTTGATCAAGATATCTTGATAAGCAAGAGGGTTTTTCATAAAAAAACTTAATTTTCGACCGATCGTTCCTTTGGCAGCTATATGATATAGTGGTCCGATTTTAATCGGATTTTGCATATATATAAGAAGTAAAGTTAAACTAATAAATGCCGAGTTGCTCAAGGTATCTTGATAAACAAAAGGTTTCTATGGCAGCTATATGATATAGTGGTCCGATCTTAATAGGATTTTGCATATATATGAGCAGTAAAGTTAAGCTAATAAATGCCGAGTTTGATCAAGATATCTTGATAAACAAAAGGGTTTTTCATACAAAAACTTAATTTTCGACCGATCGTTCCAATGGCAGCTATATGATATAGTGGTCCGATCTTAATAGGATTTTGGATATATATGAGAAGTATAGTAAAACTAATAAATGTACAGTTTGGTCAAGATATTTTGAAAAACAAAAGGTTTCTATGGCAGCTATATGATATAGTGGTCCGATCTTAATAGGATTGTGCATATATATAAGAAGTAAAGTTAAACTAATAAATGCCGAGTTTGCTCAAGGTATCTTGATAAACAAAATGTTTCTATGGCAGCTATATGATATGGTGGTCCGATTTAATCGGATTTTGCATATATATGAGCAGTAAAGTAAGCTAATAAATGCCGAGTTTGATCAAGATATCTTGATAAACAAAATGTTTTTCATACAAAAACTTAGTTTTCGACCGATCGTTCCTATGGCAGATATATGATATAGTGGTCCGATCTTATTAGTATTTTGCCTTTATATGAGGAGTATAGTAAAACTAATAAATGCCGAGTTTGCTCAAGATATCTTGATAAACAAAATGTTTTTCATACAAAAAGTTAATTTTTGACCGATCGTTCCTATGGCAGTTATATGATATTGTGGTCCGCTTATAATAGGACTTTGCCTTTACATGAGAAGCAACATTTTCCTTCATACATGTATTTTGCATATATATGAGGAGTATGGTAAAACTAACAAATGCTTAGTTTGGTCAACATATCTTGAAAAATAAAAATGTTTTTCATAAAACAACTTAATTTTCGACCGATAGTTCCAATGGCAGCTATATGATATACTGGTCCGATTTTAAAAGGACTTTGCATATATATGAGAAGTAGAGTAAAACTAATAAATGCCGAGTTTGGTCAAGATATCTTGTTAAACAAAATGTTTTTCATACAAAAACTTAATTTTTGACCGATCGTTCCATGGCAGTTATATGATATAGTGGTTCGATCTGAATAGTATTTTGCATATACATGAGTAGTATAGTAAAACTAATAAATGTGCAGTTTGGTCAAGATATCTTGAAAAACAAAATGTTTTTCATACAAAAACTTAATTTTCGAACGATCGTTCCTATGGCAGCTATATGATATAGTGGTCCGATCTTAATAGGATTGTGCATATATATAAGAAGTAAAGTTAAACTAATAAATGCCGAGTTTGCTCAAGGTATCTTGATAAACAAAAGGTTTCTATGGCAGCTATATGATATAGTGGTCCGATTTTAATCGGATTTTGCATATATATGAGCAGTAAAGTTAAGCTAATAAATGCCGAGTTTGATCAAGATATCTTGATAAACAAAATGTTTTTTCACACAAAAACTTAATTTACGACCGATCGTTCCTATGGCACTTATATGACATAGTGGTCCGATCTTAATATGATTTTGCATATATATGAGGAGCTTAGTATAACTAATAAATGCCGAGTTTGGTCAAGATATCTTGATAAACAAAAGGTTTTTTATGCAAAAACTTAATTTTCGACCGATCGTTCCTATGGCAGCTATATGATATAGTGGTTCGATCTTAATAGTATTTTCCATATATGTGAGGAGTAAAGTAAAACTAACCAATGCCGACTTTGGTCAAGATAACTTGATAAACAAAAGGTTTTTTCACACAAAAACTTAATTTTCGACCGATCGTTCCTATGGCACCTATATGACTTAATATGATTTTGCATATATATGAGGAGTTTTGTAAAACTAGTAAATGTCCAGTTTGGTCAAGATATCTTGAAAAACAAAGTGTTTTTTCATACAACAACTTAATTTTCGACCGATCGTTCCTTTGGCAGCTATATGATATAGTGGTCCGATCTTAATAGGATTTTGCATATATATAAGAAGTAAAGTTAAACTAATAAATGCCGAGTTTGCTCAAGGTATCTTGATAAACAAAAGGTTTCTATGGCAGCTATATGATATAGTGGTCCGATTTTAATCGGATTTTGCATATATATGAGCAGTAAAGTTAAGCTAATAAATGCCGCGTTTGATCAAGATATCTTGATAAACAAAATGTTTTTTCATACAACAACTTAGTTTTCGACCGATCGTTCCTATGGCAGATATATGATATAGTGGTCCGATCTTATTAGTATTTTGCCTTTATATGAGGAGTATAGTAAAACTAATAAATGCCGAGTTTGCTCAAGATATCTTGATAAACAAAAGGTTTTTATGGCAGCTATATGATATAGTGGTCCGATCTTAATAGGATTTTGCATATATATGAGCAGTAAAGTTAAGCTAATAAATGCCGAGTTTGATCAAGATATCTTGATAAGCAAGAGGGTTTTTCATACAAAAACTTAATTTCGACCGATCGTTCCAATGGTAGCTATATGATATAGTGGTCCGATCTTAATAGGATTTTGGATATATATGAGAAGTATAGTAAAACTAATAAATGTACAGTTTGCTCAAGATATTTTGAAAAACTAAATGTTTTTTCATACAACAACTTCGTTTTCGACCGATCGTTCCAATGGTAGCTATATGATGTAGTGGTTCAATTAATAGGATTTTGCATATATATGAGGAGCTTTGTAAAACTAATAAAGGCCGAGTTTGTTCAAGATATCTTGTTAAACAAAATGTTTGTTATACAAAAACTTACTTTTCGACCGATTGTTCCTATGGCAGCTATATGATATGATGAGTAAAGTACTACTAATAAATGTCGAGCTTGGTCAAGATATCTTGCTAAACAAAATGTTTTTTATACAAAAATTAGTTTTCGACCGATCGTCCCTATGGCAGCTATGTGATATAGTGGTTCGATCTTAATAGGATTTTGCATATATATGAGAAGTAGAGTAAAACTTATAAATGCCGAGTTTGGTCAAGATATATTGTTAAACAAAATGTTTTCATACAAAAACTTAATTTTCGACCGATCGTTCCCATGGCAGCTATATAATGTAGTGGTTCAATCTTAATAGGATTTTGCATATATATGAGGAGTAAAGTAAAACTAACAAATGCCGACTTTGGTCAAGATAACTTGATAAACAAAATGTTTTTCATACAACAACTTAATTTTCGACCGATCGTTCCTTTGGTAGCTATATGATATAGTGGTCCGATCTTAATAGGATTTGCATATATATAAGAAGTAGAGTTAAACTAATAAATGCCGAGTTTGGTCAAGATATCTTGATAAACAAAAGGTTTCTATGGCAGCTATATGATATAGTGGTCCGATCTTAATAGGATTTTGCATATATATGAGCAGTAAAGTTAAGCTAATAAATGCCGAGTTTGATCAAGATATCTTGATAAGCAAGAGGGTTTTTCATAAAAAAACTTAATTTTCGACCGATCGTTCCTTTGGCAGCTATATGATATAGTGGTCCGATTTTAATCGGATTTTGCATATATATAAGAAGTAAAGTTAAACTAATAAATGCCGAGTTTGGTCAAGATATCTTGATAAACAAAAGGTTTCTATGGCAGCTATATGATATAGTGGTCCGATCTTAATAGGATTTTGCATATATATGAGCAGTAAAGTTAAGCTAATAAATGCCGAGTTTGATCAAGATATCTTGATAAGCAAGAGGGTTTTTCATAAAAAAACTTAATTTTCGACCGATCGTTCCTTTGGCAGCTATATGATATAGTGGTCCGATTTTAATCGGATTTTGCATATATATAAGAAGTAAAGTTAAACTAATAAATGCCGAGTTTGCTCAAGGTATCTTGATAAACAAAAGGTTTCTATGGCAGCTATATGATATAGTGGTCCGATCTTAATAGGATTTTGCATATATATGAGCAGTAAAGTTAAGCTAATAAATGCCGAGTTTGATCAAGATATCTTGATAAACAAAAGGGTTTTTCATACAAAAACTTAATTTTCGACCGATCGTTCCAATGGCAGCTATATGATATAGTGGTCCGATCTTAATAGGATTTTGGATATATATGAGAAGTATAGTAAAACTAATAAATGTACAGTTTGGTCAAGATATTTTGAAAAACAAAAGGTTTCTATGGCAGCTATATGATATAGTGGTCCGATCTTAATAGGATTGTGCATATATAAGAAGTAAAGTTAAACTAATAAATGCCGAGTTTGCTCAAGGTATCTTGATAAACAAAATGTTTCTATGGCAGCTATATGATATGGTGGTCCGATTTTAATCGGATTTTGCATATATATGAGCAGTAAAGTTAAGCTAATAAATGCCGAGTTTGATCAAGATATCTTGATAAACAAAATGTTTTTTCATACAAAAACTTAGTTTTCGACCGATCGTTCCTATGGCAGATATATGATATAGTGGTCCGATCTATTAGTATTTTGCCTTTATATGAGGAGTATAGTAAAACTAATAAATGCCGAGTTTGCTCAAGATATCTTGATAAACAAAATGTTTTTCATACAAAAAGTTAATTTTTGACCGATCGTTCCTATGGCAGTTATATGATATTGTGGTCCGCTTATAATAGGACTTTGCCTTTACATGAGAAGCAACATTTTCCTTCATACATGTATTTTGCATATATATGAGGAGTATGGTAAAACTAACAAATGCTTAGTTTGGTCAACATATCTTGAAAAATAAAAATGTTTTTTCATAAAACAACTTACTTTTCGACCGATAGTTCCAATGGCAGCTATATGATATACTGGTCCGATTTTAAAAGGACTTTGCATATATATGAGAAGTAGAGTAAAACTAATAAATGCCGAGTTTGGTCAAGATATCTTGTTAAACAAAATGTTTTTCATACAAAAACTTAATTTTTGACCGATCGTTCCCATCGATCTGAATAGTATTTTGCATATACATGAGTAGTATAGTAAAACTAATAAATGTGCAGTTTGGTCAAGATATCTTGAAAAACAAAATGTTTTTCATACAAAAACTTAATTTTCGAACGATCGTTCCTATGGCAGCTATATGATATAGTGGTCCGATCTTAATAGGATTGTGCATATATATAAGAAGTAAAGTTAAACTAATAAATGCCGAGTTTGCTCAAGGTATCTTGATAAACAAAAGGTTTCTATGGCAGCTATATGATATAGTGGTCCGATTTTAATCGGATTTTGCATATATATGAGCAGTAAAGTTAAGCTAATAAATGCCGAGTTGATCAAGATATCTTGATAAACAAAATGTTTTTTCACATAAAAACTTAATTTACGACCGATCGTTCCTATGGCACTTATATGACATAGTGGTCCGATCTTAATATGATTTTGCATATATATGAGGAGCTTAGTATAACTAATAAATGCCGAGTTTGGTCAAGATATCTTGATAAACAAAAGGTTTTTTATGCAAAAACTTAATTTTCGACCGATCGTTCCTATGGCAGCTATATGATATAGTGGTTCGATCTTAATAGTATTTTCCATATATGTGAGGAGTAAAGTAAAACTAACCAATGCCGACTTTGGTCAAGATAACTTGATAAACAAAAGGTTTTTTCACACAAAAACTTAATTTTCGACCGATCGTTCCTATGGCACCTATATGACTTAATATGATTTTGCATATATATGAGGAGTTTTGTAAAACTAGTAAATGTCCAGTTTGGTCAAGATATCTTGAAAAACAAAGTGTTTTTTCATACAACAACTTAATTTTCGACCGATCGTTCCTTTGGCAGCTATATGATATAGTGGTCCGATCTTAATAGGATTTTGCATATATATAAGAAGTAAAGTTAAACTAATAAATGCCGAGTTTGCTCAAGGTATCTTGATAAACAAAAGGTTTCTATGGCAGCTATATGATATAGTGGTCCGATTTTAATCGGATTTTGCATATATATGAGCAGTAAAGTTAAGCTAATAAATGCCGCGTTTGATCAAGATATCTTGATAAACAAAATGTTTTTCATACAACAACTTAGTTTTCGACCGATCGTTCCTATGGCAGATATATGATATAGTGGTCCGATCTTATTAGTATTTTGCCTTTATATGAGGAGTATAGTAAAACTAATAAATGCCGAGTTTGCTCAAGATATCTTGATAAACAAAAGGTTTCTATGGCAGCTATATGATATAGTGGTCCGATCTTAATAGGATTTTGCATATATATGAGCAGTAAAGTTAAGCTAATAAATGCCGAGTTTGATCAAGATATCTTGATAAGCAAGAGGGTTTTTCATACAAAAACTTAATTTCGACCGATCGTTCCAATGGTAGCTATATGATATAGTGGTCCGATCTTAATAGGATTTTGGATATATATGAGAAGTATAGTAAAACTAATAAATGTACAGTTTGCTCAAGATATTTTGAAAAACTAAATGTTTTTTCATACAACAACTTCGTTTTCGACCGATCGTTCCAATGGTAGCTATATGATGTAGTGGTTCAATCTTAATAGGATTTTGCATATATATGAGGAGCTTTGTAAAACTAATAAAGGCCGAGTTTGTTCAAGATATCTTGTTAAACAAAATGTTTGTCATACAAAAACTTACTTTTCGACCGATTGTTCCTATGGCAGCTATATGATATGATGAGTAAAGTACTACTAATAAATGTCGAGCTTGGTCAAGATATCTTGCTAAACAAAATGTTTTTTATACAAAAATTAGTTTTCGACCGATCGTCCCTATGGCAGCTATGTGATATAGTGGTTCGATCTTAATAGGATTTTGCATATATATGAGAAGTAGAGTAAAACTTATAAATGCCGAGTTTGGTCAAGATATATTGTTAAACAAAATGTTTTTCATACAAAAACTTAATTTTCGACCGATCGTTCCCATGGCAGCTATATAATGTAGTGGTTCAATCTTAATAGGATTTTGCATATATATGAGGAGTAAAGTAAAACTAACAAATGCCGACTTTGGTCAAGATAACTTGATAAACAAAATGTTTTTCATACAACAACTTAATTTTCGACCGATCGTTCCTTTGGTAGCTATATGATATAGTGGTCCGATCTTAATAGGATTTTGCATATATATAAGAAGTAGAGTTAAACTAATAAATGCCGAGTTTGGTCAAGATATATTGTTAAACAAAATATTTTTCATACAAAAACTTAATTTTCGACCGATCGTTCCTATGGCAGCTATATGATATAGAGGTCCGATCTTAATATGATTTTGCATATATATAAGGAGCTTTGTAAAACTAATTAATGCCGAGTTTGGTCAAGATATCTTGTTAAACAAAATGTTTGTCATACAAAAACTTAATTTTCGACCGATCGTTCCTATGGCAGCTATATGATATGATGAGTAAAGTACTACTAATAAATGTCGAGTTTGGTCAAGATATCTTGCTAAACAAATGTTTTTTATACAAAAATTAGTTTTCGACCGATCGTCCCTATGGCAGCTATGTGATATAGTGGTTCGATCTTAATAGGATTTTGCATATATATGAGAAGTAGAGTAAAACTTATAAATGCCGAGTTTGGTCAAGATATATTGTTAAACAAAATGTTTTCATACAAAACTTAATTTCGACCGATCGTTCCCATGGCAGCTATATAATGTAGTGGTTCAATCTTAATAGGATTTTGCATATATATGAGGAGTAAAGTAAAACTAACAAATGCCGACTTTGGTCAAGATAACTTGATAAACAAAATGTTTTCATACAACAACTTAATTTTCGACTGATCGTTCCAATGGTAGCTATATGATGTAGTGGTTCAATCTTAATAGGATTTTGCATATATATGAGGAGTAAAGTAAAACTAACAAATGCCGACTTTGGTCAAGATAACTTGATAAACAAAATGTTTTTTCATACAACAACTTAATTTTCGACCGATCGTTCCTATGGCAGCTATATGATATAGTGGTCCGATCTTAATAGGATTTTGCATATATATAAGAAGTAAAGTTAAGCTAATAAATGCCGAGTTTGCTCAAGGTATCTTGATAAACAAAAGGTTTCTATGGCAGCTATATGATATAGTGGTCCGATTTTAATCGGATTTTGCATATATATGAGCAGTAAAGTTAAGCTAATAAATGCCGCGTTTGATCAAGATATCTTGATAAACAAAATGTTTTTTCATACAACAACTTAGTTTTCGACCGATCGTTCCTATGGCAGATATATGATATAGTGGTCCGATCTTATTAGTATTTTGCCTTTATATGAGGAGTATAGTAAAACTAATAAATGCCGAGTTTGCTCAAGATATCTTGATAAACAAAATGTTTTTCATACAAAAAGTTAATTTTTGACCGATCGTTCCTATGGCAGATATATGATATTGTGGTCCGCTTATAATAGGACTTTGCCTTTACATGAAAAGCAACATTTTCCTTCATACATGTATTTTGCATATAAATGAGGAGTATGGTAAAACTAACAAATGCTTAGTTTGGTCAACATATCTTTAAAAAAAAAAATGTTTTTTCATAAAAACAACTTAATTTTCGACCGATAGTTCCAATGGCAGCTATATGATATACTGGTCCGATTTTAAAAGGATTTTGCATATATATGAGAAGTAGAGTAAAACTAATAAATGCCGAGTTTGGTCAAGATATCTTGTTAAACAAAATGTTTTTCATACAAAAACTTAATTTTCGACCGATCGTTCCCATGGCAGTTATATGATATAGTGGTTCGATCTGAATAGTATTTTGCATATACATGAGTAGTATAGTAAAACTAATAAATGTGCAGTTTGGTCAAGATATCTTGAAAAACAAAATGTTTTTCATACAAAAACATAATTTTCGAACGATCGTTCCTATGGCAGCTATATGATATAGTGGTTCGATCTTAAAAGTAATTTGCATATACGTGAGGAGTATAGTAAAACTCATAAAGTCCAGTTTGGTCAAGATATCTTGATGAACAAAATTTTTTCACACAAAAACTTAATTTACGACCGATCGTTCCTATGGCACCTATATGACATAGTGGTCCGATCTTAATATGACTTTGCATATATATGAGGAGCTTAGTATAACTAATAAATGCCGAGTTTGGTCAACATATCTTGATAAACAAAGGTTTTTTATGCAAAAACTTAATTTTCGACCGATCGTTCCTATGGCAGCTATATGATATAGTGGTTCGATCTTAATAGTATTTTGCATATACGTGAGGAGTATAGTAAAACTAATAAATGTGCAGTTTGGTCAAGATAACTTGATAAACAGAAGGTTTTTTCACTCAAAAACTTAATTTTCGACCGATCGTTCCTATGGCACCTATATGATATAGTGGTCCGATCTTAATATGATTTTGCACATATATGAGGAGTTTTGTAAAACTAATAAATGCCGACTTTGGTCAATTATCTTGATAAACAAAAGGTTTATTCATACAAAAACTTAATTTTCGACCGGTCGTTCCTATGGCAGGTATATGATATAGTGGTTCGATCTTAATAGGATTTTGCATATATATGATAAGTAAAGTAAAACTAATAAATGCCGAGTTTGGTCAAGATATTTTGATAAAACAAATGTTTTTCAAACAAAAACTTAATTTACGACCGATCGTTCCTATGGCAGCTATATGATATAGTGGTCTGATCTTAATAGGATTTTGCATATATATAAGAAGTAAAGTTAATCTAATAAATGCCGAGTTTGGTCAAGATATCTTGATAAACAAAAGGTTTCTATGGCAGCTATATGATATAGTGGTCCGATCTTAATAGGATTTTGCATATATATGAGCAGTAAAGTTAAGCTAATAAATGCCGAGTTTGATCAAGATATCTTGATAAACAAAATGTTTTTTCATACAACAACTTAGTTTTCGACCGATCGTTCCTATGGCAGTAATATGATATAGTGGTTCGATCTTAATAGGATTTTGCATATATATGAGAAGTAGAGTAAAACTAATAAGTGCCGAGTTTGGTCAAGATATCTTGATAAACAAAAGGTTTCTATGGCAGCTATATGATATAGTGGTCCGATCTTAATAGGATTTTGCATACATATGAGCAGTAAAGTTAAGCTAATAAATGCCGAGTTTGATCAAGATATCTTGATAAACAAAATGTTTTTTCATACAACAACTTAGTTTTCGACCGATCGTTCCTATGGCAGTAATATGACATAATGGTCCGATCTTAATATGATTTTGCAAATGTATGAGGAGCTTAGTATAACTAATAAATGCCGAGTTTGGTCAAGATATCTTGATAAACAAAAGGTTTTTTATACAAAAACTTAATTTTCGATCGATCGTTCCTATGGCAGCTATATGATATAGTGGTCTGATCTTAATAGGATTTTGCATATATATAAGAAGTAAAGTTAATCTAATAAATGCCGAGTTTGGTCAAGATATCTTGACAAACAAAAGGTTTCTATGGCAGCTATATGATATAGTGGTCCGATCTTAATAGGATTTTGCATATATATGAGCAGTAAAGTTAAGCTAATAAATGCCGAGTTTGATCAAGATATCTTGATAAACAAAATGTTTTTTCATACAACAACTTAGTTTTCGACCGATCGTTCCTATGGCAGTAATATGATATAGTGGTTCGATCTTAATAGGATTTTGCATATATATGAGAAGTAGAGTAAAACTAATAAGTGCCGAGTTTGGTCAAGATATATTGTTAAACAAAATATTTTTCATACAAAAACTTAATTTTCGACCGATTGTTCCCATGGCAGCTATATGATGAAGTGGTTCAATCTTAATAGGATTTTGCATATATATGAGGAGTAAAGTAAAACTAACCAATGCCGACTTTGGTCAAGATAACTTGATAAACAAAAGGTTTTTTCACACGAAAACTTAATTTTCGACCGATCGTTCCTATGGCACCTATATGATATAGTGGTCCGATCTTAATACGATTTGGATATATATGAGAAGTATAGTAAAACAAATAAATGTCCAGTTTGGTCAAGATATCTTGAAAAACAAAATGTTTTTTCATACAAAAACTTTTTTATCGACCGATCGTCCGATTTCCTATGGCAGCTATATGATATAGTGGTCCGATCTTATATGATTTTGCATATATGAGGAGCTTTGTAAAACTAATTAATGCCGAGTTTGGTCAAGATATCTTGTTAAACAAAATGTTTGTCATACAAAAACTTAATTTTCGACCGATCGTTCCTATGGCAGCTATATGATATGATCAGTAAAGTACTACTAATAAATGTCGAGTTTGGTCAAGATATCTTGCTAAACAAAATGTTTTTTATACAAAAACTTAGTTTTCGACCGATCGTCCCTATGGCAGCTTTATGATATAGTGGTTCGATCTTAATAGGATTTTGCATATATATGAGAAGTAGAGTAAAACTTATAAATGCCGAGTTTGGTCAAGATATCTTGAAAAACAAAATGTTTTTTCATACAACAACTTAATTTTCGACTGATCGTTCCAATGGTAGCTATATGATGTAGTGGTTCAATCTTAATAGGATTTTGCATATATGAGGAGTAAAGTAAAACTAACAAATGCCGACTTTGGTCAAGATAACTTGATAAACAAAATGTTTTTTCATACAACAACTTAATTTTCGACCGATCGTTCCTTTGGCAGCTATATGATATAGTGGTCCGATTTTAATCGGATTTTGCATATATATAAGAAGTAAAGTTAAACTAATAAATGCCCAGTTTGCTCAAGGTATCTTGATAAACAAAATGTTTCTATGGCAGCTATATGATATAGTGGTCCGACCCTAATAAGATTTTGCATATATATGAGCAGTAAAGTTGAGCTAATAAATGCCGAGTTTGATCAAGATATCTTGATAAACAAAAGGGTTTTTCATACAAAAACTTAATTTTCGACCGATCGTTCCAATGGCAGCTATATGATATAGTGGTCCGATCTTAATAGGATTTTGGATATATATGAGAAGTATAGTAAAACTAATAAATGTACAGTTTGGTCAAGATATTTTGAAAAACAAAACGTTTTTTCATACAACAACTTAATTTCGACGATCGCTCCTATGGCAGCTATATGATATAGTGGTCCGATCTTAATATAATTTTGCCTTTATATGAGGAGCTTTGTAAAACTAATAAATGCCGAGTTTGGTCAAGATATCTTGTTAAACAAAATGTTTGTCATACAAAAACTTAATTTTCGACCGATCATTCCTATGGCAGCTATATGTTATGAGGAGTAAAGTACTACTAATAAATGTCGAGTTTGGTCAAGATATCTTGCTAAACAAAATGTTTTTTATACAAAAACTTACTTTTCGTCCGATCGTTCCTATGGCAGCTATATGATATAGTCGTCCGATTTTAATCGGATTTTGCATATATATAAGAAGTAAAGTTAAACTAATAAATGCCCAGTTTGCTCAAGGTATCTTGATAAACAAAAGGTTTCTATGGCAGCTATATGATATAGTGGTCCGACCCTAATAAGATTTTGCATATATATGAGCAGTAAAGTTGAGCTAATAAATGCCGAGTTTGATCAAGATATCTTGATAAACAAAAGGGTTTTTCATACAAAAACTTAATTTTCGACCGATCGTTGCTATGGCAGCTATATGATATGAGGAGTAAAGTACTACTAATAAATGTCGAGTTTGGTCAAGATATCTTGCTAAACAAAATGTTTTTTATACAAAAACTTAGTTTTCGGCCGATCGTCCCTATGGCAGCTTTAAGATATAGTAGTTCGATCTTAATAGGATTTTGCATATATATGAGAAGTAGAGTAAAACTTATAAATGCCGAGTTTGGTCAAGATATCTTGAAAAACAAAATGTTTTTCATACAACAACTTAATTTTCGACCGATCGTTCCAATGGCAGCTATATGATAAAGTGGTCCGATCTTAATAGGATTTTGCATATATATGAGCAGTAAAGTTAAGGTAATAAATGCCGAGTTTGATCAAGATATCTTGATAAACAAAAGGGTTTTTCATACAAAAACTTAATTTTCGACCGATCATTCCTATGGCAGCTATATGATATGATGAGTAAAGTACTACCAATAAATGTCGAGTTTGGTCAAGATATCTTGCTAAACAAAATGTTTTTATACAAAAACTTAGTTTTCGACCGATCGTCCCTATGGCAGCTATGTGATAAAGTGGTCCGATCTTAATAGGATTTTGCATATATATGAGCAGTAAAGTTAAGGTAATAAATGCCGAGTTTGATCAAGATATCTTGATAAACAAAAGGGTTTTTCATACAAAAACTTAATTTTCGACCGATCATTCCTATGGCAGCTATATGATATGATGAGTAAAGTACTACCAATAAATGTCGAGTTTGGTCAAGATATCTTGCTAAACAAAATGTTTTTTATACAAAAACTTAGTTTTCGACCGATCGTTCCTATGGCAGCTTTTAGATAAAGTGGTTCGATCTTAATAGGATTTTGCATATATATGAGAAGTAGAGTAAAACTTATAGATGCCGAGTTTGGTCAAGATATATTGTTAAACAAAATGTTTGTTATACAAAAACTTAATTTTCGACCGATCGTTCCCATTGCAGCTATATGATAAAGTGGTCCGATCTTAATAGGATTTTGCATATATATGAGCAGTAAAGTTAAGCTAATAAATGCCGAGTTTGATCAAGATATCTTGATAAGCAAGAGGGTTTTTCATACAAAAACTTAATTTTCGACTGATCGTTCCAATGGTAGCTATATGATATAGTGGTCCGATCTTAATGGGATTTTGGATATATATGAGAAGTATAGTAAAACTAATAAATGTCCAGTTTGCTCAAGATATTTTGAAAAACTAAATGTTTTTTCATACAACAACTTCGTTTTCGACCGATCGTTCCTATGGCAGCTATATGATATAGTGGTCCGATCCTAATATGATTTTGCATATATATGAGGAGCTTTGTAAAACTAATAAATGCCGAGTTTGTTCAAGATATCTTGTTAAACAAAATGTTTGTCATACAAAAACTTAATTTTCGACCTATCGTTCCTATGGCAGCTATATGATATGATGAGTAAAGTACTACTAATAAATGTCGAGTTTGGTCAAGATATCTTGCTAAACAAAATGTTTTTTATACAAAAACTTAGTTTTCGACCGATCGTCCCTATGGCAGCTATGTGATATAGTGGTTCGATCTTAATAGGATTTTGCATATATATGAGAAGTAGAGTAAAACTTATAAATGCCGAGTTTGGTCAAGATATATTGTTAAACAAAATGTTTTTCATACAAAAACTTAATTTTCGACCGATCGTTCCCATGGCAGCTATATAATGTAGTGGTTCAATCTTAATAGGATTTTGCATATATAAGGAGTAAAGTAAAACTAACAAATGCCGACTTTGGTCAAGATAACTTGATAAACAAAATGTTTTTTCATACAACAACTTAATTTTCGACCGATCGTTCCTTTGGCAGCTATATGATATAGTGGTCCGATCTTTATAGGATTTTGCACATATATAAGAAGTAGAGTTAAACTAATAAATGCCGAGTTTGCTCAAGGTATCTTGATAAACAAAAGGTTTTTATGGCAGCTATATGATATAGTGGTCCGATCTTAATAGGATTTTGGATATATATGAGAAGTATAGTAAAACAACTAAATGTCCAGTTTGGTCAAGATATCTTGAAAAACAAAATGTTTTTCATACAAAAACTTAATTTTCGACCGATCGTTCCTATGGCAGCTATATGATATAGTGGTGCGATCTTAATATGATTTTGCATATATATGAGGAGCTTTGTAAAACTAATTAATGCCGAGTTTGATCAAGATATCTTGTTAAACAAAATGTTTGTCATACAAAAACTTAATTTTCGACCGATCGTTCCTATGGCAGCTATATGATATGATGAGTAAAGTACTACTAATAAATGTCGAGTTTGGTCAAGATATCTTGCTAAACAAAATTTTTTATACAAAAACTTAGTTTTCGACCGATCGTCCCTATGGCAGCTTTAAGATATAGTAGTTCGATCTTAATAGGATTTTGCATATATATGAGAAGTAGAGTAAAACTTATAAATGCCGAGTTTGGTCAAGATATCTTGAAAAACAAAATGTTTTTCATACAACAACTTAATTTTCGACCGATCGTTCCAATGGTAGCTATATGATGTAGTGGTTCAATCTTAATAGGATTTTGCATATATATGAGGAGTAAAGTAAAACTAACAGATGCCGACTTTGGTCAAGAGATTTTGAAAAACAAAACGTTTTTTCATACAACAACTTAATTTTCGACCGATCGTTCCTATGGCACCTATATGATATAGTGGTCCGATCTTAATATAATTTTGCATATATATGAGGAGCTTTGTAAAACTAATACATGCCGAGTTTGGTCAAGATATATTGTTAAACAAAATGTTTGTTATACAAAAACTTAATTTCGACCGATCGTTCCCATGGCAGCTATATGATAAAGTGGTCCGATCTTAATAGGATTTTGCATATATATGAGCAGTAAAGTTGAGGTAATAAATGCCGAGTTTGATCAAGATATCTTGATAAACAAAAGATTTTTTCATACAAAAACTTAATTTTCGACCGATCGTTGCTATGGCAGCTATATGATATGAGGAGTAAAGTACTACTAATAAATGTCGAGTTTGGTCAAGATATCTTGCTAATCAAAATGTTTTTTATACAAAAACTTAGTTTTCGTCCGATCGTTCCTATGGCAGCTATATGATATAGTGGTTCGATCTAAATAGGATTTTGCATATATATGAGAAGTAGAGTAAAACTTATAAATGCCGAGTTTGGTCAAGATATATTGTTAAACAAAATGTTTGTTATACAAAAACTTAATTTTCGAAGGATCGTTCCCATGGCAGCTATATGATGTAGTGGTTCAATCTTAATAGGATTTTACATATATATGAGGAGTTAAGTAAAACTAACAAATGCCGACTTTGGTCAAGATATCTTGATAAACAAAAGGTTTTTTCATACAAAAACTTAATTTTCGACCGATCGTTCCCATGGCAGCTATATGATATAGTGGTTCGATCTTAATAGTATTTTGCATATATGTGAGGAGTATAGTAAAACTAATAAATGTGCAGTTTGGTCAAGATATCTTGAAAAACAAAATGTTTTTTCATACAACAACTTAATTTTCGACCGATCGTTCCTTTGGCAGCTATATGATATAGTGGTTCGATCTTAATAATATTTTGCATATATGTGAGGAGTATAGTAAAACTAATAAATGTCCAGTTTGGTCAAGATATCTTGAAAAACGAAATGTTTTCCATACAACAACTTAATTTTCGACCGATCGTTCCTTTGGCAGCTATATGATATAGTGGTCCGATCTCAATAGGATTTTGCATATATATAAGAAGAAAAGTTAAACTAATAAATGCCGAGTTTGGTCAAGATATCTTGATAAACAAAAGGTTTCTATGGCAGCTATATGATATAGTGGTCCGATCTTAATAGGATTTTGGATATTTATGAGAAGTATAGTAAAGCTAATAAATGTCCAGTTTGGTCAAGATATTTTGAAAAGCAAAACGTTTTTTCATACAACAACTTAATTTTCGACCGATCGTTCCTATTGCAGCTATATGATATAGTGGTCCGATCTTAATAGGATTTTGCATATATATAAGAAGTAAAGTTAAACTAATAAATGCCGACTTTGGTCAAGATAACTTGATAAACAATATGTTTTTTATACAACAACTTAATTTTCCACTGATCGTTCCTTTGGCAGCTATATGATATAGTGGTCCGATCTTAATCGGATTTTGCATATATATAAGAAGTAAAGTTAAACTAATAAATGCCGAGTTTGGTCAGGATATCTTGATAAACAAAAGGTTTCTATGGCAGCTATATGATATAGTGGTCCGATCTTAAAAGGATTTTGCATATATATGAGCAGTAAAGTTAAGCTAATAAATGCCGAGTTTGATCAAGATATCTTGATAAGCAAGAGGGTTTTTCATACAAAAACTTAATTTTCGACTGATCGTTCCAATGGTAGCTATATGATATAGTGGTCCGATCTTAATGGGATTTTGGATATATATGAGGAGCTTTGTAAAACTAATAAATGCCGAGTTTGTTCAAGATATCTTGTTAAACAAAATGTTTGTCATACAAAAACTTAATTTTCGACCGATCGTTCCTATGGCAGCTATATGATATAGTGGTCCGATCCTAATATGATTTGCATATATGAGGAGCTTTGTAAAACTAATAAATGCCGAGTTTGTTCAAGATATCTTGTTAAACAAAATGTTTGTCATACAAAAACTTAATTTTCGACCGATCGTTCCTATGGCAGCTATATGATATGATGAGTAAAGTACTACTAATAAATGTCGAGTTTGGTCAAGATATCTTGCTAAACAAAATGTTTTTTATACAAAAACTTAGTTTTCGACCGATCGTCCCTATGGCAGCTATGTGATATAGTGGTTCGATCTTAATAGGATTTTGCATATATATGAGAAGTAGAGTAAAACTTATAAATGCCGAGTTTGGTCAAGATATATTGTTAAACAAAATGTTTTTCATACAAAAACTTAATTTTCGACCGATCGTTCCCATGGCAGCTATATAATGTAGTGGTTCAATCTTAATAGGATTTTGCATATATATAAGGAGTAAAGTAAAACTAACAAATGCCGACTTTGGTCAAGATAACTTGATAAACAAAATGTTTTTTCATACAACAACTTAATTTTCGACCGATCGTTCCTTTGGCAGCTATATGATATAGTGGTCCGATCTTTATAGGATTTTGCACATATATAAGAAGTAGAGTTAAACTAATAAATGCCGAGTTTGCTCAAGGTATCTTGATAAACAAAAGGTTTTTATGGCAGCTATATGATATAGTGGTCCGATCTTAATAGGATTTTGGATATATATGAGAAGTATAGTAAAACAAATAAATGTCCAGTTTGGTCAAGATATCTTGAAAAACAAAATGTTTTTTCATACAAAAACTTAATTTTCGACCGATCGTTCCTATGGCAGCTATATGATATAGTGGTCCGATCTTAATATGATTTTGCATATATATGAGGAGCTTTGTAAAACTAATTAATGCCGAGTTTGATCAAGATATCTTGTTAAACAAAATGTTTGTCATACAAAAACTTAATTTTCGACCGATCGTTCCTATGGCAGCTATATGATATGATGAGTAAAGTACTACTAATAAATGTCGAGTTTGGTCAAGATATCTTGCTAAACAAAATGTTTTTTATACAAAAACTTAGTTTTCGACCGATCGTCCCTATGGCAGCTTTAAGATATAGTAGTTCGATCTTAATAGGATTTTGCATATATATGAGAAGTAGAGTAAAACTTATAAATGCCGAGTTTGGTCAAGATATCTTGAAAAACAAAATGTTTTTCATACAACAACTTAATTTTCGACCGATCGTTCCAATGGTAGCTATATGATGTAGTGGTTCAATCTTAATAGGATTTTGCATATATATGAGGAGTAAAGTAAAACTAACAGATGCCGACTTTGGTCAAGATATTTTGAAAAACAAAACGTTTTTTCATACAACAACTTAATTTTCGACCGATCGTTCCTATGGCACCTATATGATATAGTGGTCCGATCTTAATATAATTTTGCATATATATGAGGAGCTTTGTAAAACTAATACATGCCGAGCTTGGTCAAGATATATTGTTAAACAAAATGTTTGTTATACAAAAACTTAATTTTCGACCGATCGTTCCCATGGCAGCTATATGATAAAGTGGTCCGATCTTAATAGGATTTTGCATATATATGAGCAGTAAAGTTGAGGTAATAAATGCCGAGTTTGATCAAGATATCTTGATAAACAAAAGATTTTTTCATACAAAAACTTAATTTCGACCGATCGTTGCTATGGCAGCTATATGATATGAGGAGTAAAGTACTACTAATAAATGTCGAGTTTGGTCAAGATATCTTGCTAATCAAAATGTTTTTTATACAAAAACTTAGTTTTCGTCCGATCGTTCCTATGGCAGCTATATGATATAGTGGTTCGATCTAAATAGGATTTGCATATATATGAGAAGTAGAGTAAAACTTATAAATGCCGAGTTTGGTCAAGATATATTGTTAAACAAAATGTTTGTTATACAAAAACTTAATTTTCGAAGGATCGTTCCCATGGCAGCTATATGATGTAGTGGTTCAATCTTAATAGGATTTTACATATATATGAGGAGTTAAGTAAAACTAACAAATGCCGACTTTGGTCAAGATATCTTGATAAACAAAAGGTTTTTTATGCAAAAACTTAATTTTCGACCGATCGTTCCTATTGCAGCTATATGATATAGTGGTTCGATCTTAATAGTATTTTGCATATATGTGAGGAGTAAAGTAAAACTAACCAATGCCGACTTTGGTCAAGATAACTTGATAAACAAAAGGTTTTTTCACACAAAAACTTAATTTTCGACCGATCGTTCCTATGGCACCTATATGATATAGTGGTCCGATCTTAATATGATTTTGCATATATATGAGGAGTTTTGTAAAACTAGTAAATGTCCAGTTTGGTCAAGATATCTTGAAAAACAAAGTGTTTTTTCATACAACAACTTAATTTTCGACCGATCGTTCCTTTGGCAGCCATATGATATAGTGGTCTTATCTTAATAGGATTTTGCATATATATAAGAAGTAAAGTTAATCTAATAAATGCCGAGTTTGGTCAAGATATCTTGATAAACAAAAGGTTTCTATGGCAGCTATATGATATAGTGGTCCGATCTTAATAGGATTTTGGATATTTATGAGAAGTATAGTAAAGCTAATAAATGTCCAGTTTGGTCAAGATATTTTGAAAAGCAAAACGTTTTTTCATACAACAACTTAATTTTCGACCGATCGTTCCTATGGCAGCTATATGATATAGTGGTCCGATCTTAATATGATTTTGCATATATATGAGGAGCTCTGTAAAACTAATAAATGCCGAGTTTGGTCAAGATATCTTGTTAAACAAAATGTTTGTCATACAAAAACTTAATTTTCGACCGATCGTTCCCATGGCAGCTATATGATATGAGGAGTAAAGTACTACTAATAAACGTCGAGTTTGGTCAAAATATCTTGCTAAACAAAATGTTTTTTATACAAAAACTTAGTTTTCGACCGATCGTTCCTATGGCAGCTATATGATATAGTGGTTCGATCTTAATAGGATTTTGCATATATATGAGGAGCTTTGTAAATCTAATAAATGCCGAGTTTGGTCAAGATATCTTGTTAAACAAAATGTTTGTCATACAAAAACATTATTTTCGACCGATCGTTCCCATGGCAGCTATATGATATGAGGAGTAAAGTACTACTAATAACGTCGAGCTTGGTCAAGATATATTGTTAAGCAAAATGTTTTTCATACAAAAACTTAATTTTCGACCGATCGTTCCTATGGCAGCTATATGATATGAGGAGTAAAGTACTACTAATAAATGTCGAGTTTGGTCAAAATATCTTGCTAAACAAAATGTTTTTTATACAAAAACTTAGTTTTCGACCAATCGTTCCTATGGCAGCTATATGATATAGTGGTCCGATCTTAATATGATTTTGCATATATGAGGAGCTTTGTAAAACAAATAAATGCCGAGTTTGGTCAAGATATCGTGTTAAACAAAATGTTTGTCATACAAAAACTTAATTTTCGACCGATCGTTCCCATGGCAGCTATATGATATGAGGAGTAAAGTACTACTAATAAACGTCGAGTTTGGTCAAAATATCTTGCTAAACAAAATGTTTTTTATACAAAAACTTAGTTTTCGACCGATCGTTCCTATGTCAGCTATATGATGTAGTGGTTCAATCTTAATAGGATTTTGCATACATATGAGGAGTACAGTAAAACTAACAAATGCCGACATTGGTCAATATAACTTGATAAAAAAAAGGTTTTTACATACAACAACTTAATTTTCGACCGATCGTTTCTTTGGCAGCTATATTATATAGTGGTTCGATCTTAATAGGATTTTACATATATATGAGAAGAAATGTAAAACTAATAAATGCCGAGTTTGGTCAAGATATCTTGAAAAACAAAATGTTTTTTCATACAACAACTTAATTTTCGACCGATCGTTCCTTTGGCAGCTATATGATATAGTGGTTCGATCTTAATAGTATTTGCATATATGTGAGGAGTATAGTAAAACTAATAAATGTCCAGTTTGGTCAAGATATCTTGAAAAACGAAATGTTTTTTCATACAACAACTTAATTTTCGACCGATCGTTCCTTTGGCAGCTATATGATATAGTGGTCCGATCTCAATAGGATTTTGCATATATATAAGAAGTAAAGTTAAACTAATAAATGCCGAGTTTGGTCAAGATATCTTGATAAACAAAGGTTTCTATGGCAGCTATATGATATAGTGGTCCGATCTTAATAGGATTTTGGATATTTATGAGAAGTATAGTAAAGCTAATAAATGTCCAGTTTGGTCAAGATATTTTGAAAAGCAAAACGTTTTTTCATACAACAACTTAATTTTCGACCGATCGTTCTTATTGCAGCTATATGATATAGTGGTCCGATCTTAATAGGATTTTGCATATATATAAGAAGTAAAGTTAAACTAATAAATGCCGACTTTGGTCAAGATAACTTGATAAACAATATGTTTTTTTATACAACAACTTAATTTTCGACTGATCGTTCCTTTGGCAGCTATATGATATAGTGGTCCGATCTTAATCGGATTTTGCATATATATAAGAAGTAAAGTTAAACTAATAAATGCCGAGTTTGGTCAGGATATCTTGATAAACAAAAGGTTTCTATGGCAGCTATATGATATAGTGGTCCGATCTTAAAAGGATTTTGCATATATATTAGCAGTAAAGTTAAGCTAATAAATGCCGAGTTTGATCAAGATATCTTGATAAAGAAAAGGGTTTTTCATACAAAAATTTAATTTTCAACCGATCGTTCCTATGGCAGCTATATGATATACTGGTTCGATCTTAATAGGATTTTGAATATATATGAGGAGCTTAGTAAAACTAACAAATGCCGAGTTTGGTCAAGATATCTTGAAAAAAAATGTTTTTTCATACAACAACTTAATTTTCGACCGATCGTTCCAATGGCAGCTATATGATATAGTGGTCCGATCTTAATAGGACTTTGGATATATATGAGAAGTATAGTAAAACTAATAAATTTCCAGTTTGGTCAAGATATTTTGAAAAACAAAATGTTTTTTCATACAACTTAATTTTCGACCGATCGTTCCTATGGCAGCTATATGATATAGTGGTCCGATCTTAATATGATTTTGCATATATATGAGGAGCTCTGTAAAACTAATAAATGCCGAGTTTGGTCAAGATATCTTGTTAAACAAAATGTTTGTCATACAAAAACTTAATTTTCGACCGATCGTTCCCATGGCAGCTATATGATATGAGGAGTAAAGTACTACTAATAAACGTCGAGTTTGGTCAAAATATCTTGCTAAACAAAATGTTTTTTATACAAAAACTTAGTTTTCGACCGATCGTTCCTATGGCAGCTATATGATATAGTGGTTCGATCTTAATAGGATTTTGCATATATATGAGGAGCTTTGTAAACCTAATAAATGCCGAGTTTGGTCAAGATATCTTGTTAAACAAAATGTTTGTCATACAAAAACATTATCTTCGACCGATCGTTCCCATGGCAGCTATATGATATGAGGAGTAAAGTACTACTAATAAACGTCGAGCTTGGTCAAGATATATTGTTAAGCAAAATATTTTTCATACAAAAACTTAATTTTCGACCGATCGTTCCTATGGCAGCTATATGATATGAGGAGTAAAGTACTACTAATAAATGTCGAGTTTGGTCAAAATATCTTGCTAAACAAAATGTTTTTTATACAAAAACTTAGTTTTCGACCAATCGTTCCTATGGCAGCTATATGATATAGTGGTCCGATCTTAATATGATTTTGCATATATATGAGGAGCTTTGTAAAACAATAAATGCCGAGTTTGGTCAAGATATCTTGTTAAACAAAATGTTTGTCATACAAAAACTTAATTTTCGACCGATCGTTCCCATGGCAGCTATATGATATGAGGAGTAAAGTACTACTAATAAACGTCGAGTTTGGTCAAAATATCTTGCTAAACAAAATGTTTTTTATACAAAAACTTAGTTTTCGACCGATCGTTCCTATGTCAGCTATATGATGTAGTGGTTCAATCTTAATAGGATTTTGCATACATATGAGGAGTACAGTAAAACTAACAAATGCCGACATTGGTCAATATAACTTGATAAAAAAAAGGTTTTTACATACAACAACTTAATTTTCGACCGATCGTTTCTTTGGCAGCTATATTATATAGTGGTTCGATCTTAATAGGATTTTACATATATGAGAAGAAAAGTAAAACTAATAAATGCCGAGTTTGGTCAAGATATCTTGAAAAACAAAATGTTTTTTCATACAACAACTTAATTTTCGACCGATCGTTCCTTTGGCAGCTATATGATATAGTGGTTCGATCTTAATAGTATTTTGCATATATGTGAGGAGTATAGTAAAACTAATAAATGCCCAGTTTGGTCAAGATATCTTGAAAAACGAAATGTTTTTCATACAACTTAATTTTCGACCGATCGTTCCTATGGCAGCTATATGATATAGTGGTCCGATCTTAATATGATTTTGCATATATATGAGGAGCTTTGTAAAACTAATAAATGCCGAGTTTGGTCAAGATATCTGTTAAACAAAATGTTTGTCATACAAAAACTTAATTTTCGACCGATCGTTCCCATGGCAGCTATATGATATGAGGAGTAAAGTACTACTAATAAGCGTCGAGTTTGGTCAAAATATCTTGCTAAACAAAATGTTTTTTATACAAAAACATAGTTTTCGACCGATCGTTCCTATGGCAGCTATATGATATAGTGGTTCGATCTTAATAGGATTTTGCATATATATGAGGAGCTTTGTAAATCTAATAAATGCCGAGTTTGGTCAAGATATCTTGTTAAGCAAAATGTTTTTCATACAAAAAACTTAATTTTCGACCGATCGTCCTATGGCAGCTATATGATATGAGGAGTAAAGTACTACTAATAAATGTCGAGTTTGGTCAAAATATCTTGCTAAACAAAATGTTTTTATACAAAAACTTAGTTTTCGACCAATCGTTCCTATGGCAGCTATATGATATAATGGTCCGATCTTAATATGATTTTGCATATATATGAGGAGCTTTGTAAAACTAATAAATGCCGAGTTTGGTCAAGATATCTTGTTAAACAAAATGTTTGTCATACAAAAACTTAATTTTCGACCGATCGTTCCCATGGCAGCTATATGATATGACGAGTAAAGTACTACTAATAAACGTCGAGTTTGGTCAAAATATCTTGCTAAACAAAATGTTTTTTATACAAAAACTTAGTTTTCGACCGATCGTTCCTATGTCAGCTATATGATGTAGTGCTTTAATCTTAATAGGATTTTGCATACATATGAGGAGTACAGTACAACTAACAAATGCCGACATTGGTCAATATAACTTGATAAAAAAAAGGTTTTTACATACAACAACTTAATTTTCTACCGATCGTTTCTTTGGCAGCTATATTATATAGTGGTTCGATCTTAATAGGATTTTACATGTATATGAGAAGAAAAGTAAAACTAATAAATGCCGAGTTTGGTCAAGATATCTTGAAAAACAAAATGTTTTTTCATACAACAACTTAATTTTCGACCGATCGTTCCTTTGGCAGCTATATGATATAGTGGTTCGATCTTAATAGTATTTTGCATATATGTGAGGAGTATAGTAAAACTAATAAATGCCCAGTTTGGTCAAGATATCTTGAAAAACGAAATGTTTTTCATACAACTTAATTTTCGACCGATCGTTCCTATGGCAGCTATATGATATAGTGGTTCGATCTTAATAGGATTTTGCATATATATGAGGAGCTTTGTAAATCTAATAAATGCCGAGTTTGGTCAAGATATCTTGTTAAACAAAATGTTTGTCATACAAAAACTTAATTTTCGACCGATCGTTCCCATGGCTACTATATGATATGAGGAGTAAAGTACTACTAATAAACGTCGAGTTTGGTCAAGATATATTGTTAAACAAAATGTTTTCATACAAAAACTTAATTTTCGACCGATCGTTCTTATGGCAGCTATATGATATGAGGAGTAAAGTACTACTAATAAATGTCGAGTTTGGTCAAAATATCTTGCTAAACAAAATGTTTTTTATACAAAAACTTAGTTTTCGACCAATCGTTCCTATGGCAGCTATATGATATAGTAGTCCGATCTTAATATGATTGTGCATATATATGAGGAGCTTTGTAAAACTAATAAATGCCGAGTTTGGTCAAGATAACTTGTTAAACAAAATGTTTGTCATACAAAAACTTAATTTTCGACCGATCGTTCCCATGGCAGCTATATGATGTAGTGGTTCAATCTTAATAGGATTTTGCATACATATGAGGAGTAAAGTAAAACTAACAAATGCCGACATTGGTCAATATAACTTGATAAAAAAAAGATTTTTTCATACAACAACTTAATTTTTGACCGATCGTTTCTTTGGCAGCTATATGATATAGTGGTCCGATCTTAATATGATTTTGCATATATATGAGGAGCTTTGTAAAACTAATAAATGCCGAGTTTGGTCAAGATATCTTGTTAAACAAAATGTTTGTCATACAAAAACTTAATTTTCGACCGATCGTTCCAATGTCAGCTATATGATATGAGGAGGAAAGTACTACTAATAAACGTCGAGTTTGGTCAAATATCTTGCTAAACAAAATGTTTTTTATACAAAAACTTAGTTTTCGACCGATCGTTCCTATGGCAGCTATATGATATAGTGGTTCGATCTTAATATGATTTTGCATATATATGAGGAGCTTTGTAAAACTAATAAATGCCGAGTTTGGTCAAGATATCTTGTTAAACAAAATGTTTGTCATACAAAAACTTAATTTTCGACCGATCGTTCCAATGTCAGCTATATGATATGAGGGGGAAAGTACTACTAATAAACGTCGAGTTTGGTCAAAATATCTTGCTAAACAAAATGTTTTTTATACAAAAACTTAGTTTTCGACCGATCGTTCCTATGGCAACTATATGATATAGTGGTTCGATCTTAATAGGATTTTGCATATATATGAGGAGCTTTGTAAAAACTAATAAATGCCGAGTTTGGTCAAGATATCTTGTTAAACAAAATGTTTGTCATACAAAAACTTAATTTTCGACCGATCGTTCCCATGGCAGCTATATGATATGAGGAGTAAAGTACTACTAATAAACGTCGAGTTTGGTCAAAATATCTTGCTTAACAAAATGTTTTTTATACAAAAACTTAGTTTTCGACCGATCGTTCCTATGTCAGCTATATGACGTAGTGGTTCAATCTTAATAGGATTTTGAATACATATGAGGAGTAAAGTAAAACTAACAAATGCCGACATTGGTCAATATAACTTGATCTTAATAGGATTTTACATATATATGAGAAGTAAAGTAAAACTAATAAATGCCGAGTTTGGTCAAGATATCTTGAAAAACAAAATGTTTTTTCATACAACAACTTAATTTTCGACCGATCGTTCCTTTGGCAGCTATATGATATAGTGGTTCGATCTTAATAGTATTTTGCATATATGTGAGGAGTATAGTAAAACTAATAAATGTCCAGTTTGGTCAGGATATCTTGAAAAACAAAATGTTTTTCATACAACTTAATTTTCGACCGATCGTTCCTATGGCAGCTATATGATATAGTGGTCCTATCTTAATATGATTTTGCATATATATGAGGATTTGCATATATATATGTAAAACTAATAAATGCCGAGATTGGTCAAGATATCTTGTTAAACAAAATGTTTGTCATACAAAAACTTAATTTTCGACCGATCGTTCCCATGGCAGCTATATGATATGTGGAGTAAAGTACTACTAATAAACGTCGAGTTTGGTCAAAATATCTTGCTAGACAAATGTTTTTTATAAAAAAAGTTAGTTTTCGACCGATCGTTCCTATGGCAGCTATATGATATAGTGGTTCGATCTTAATAGGATTTTGCATATATATGAGGAGCTTTGTAAATCTAATAAATGCCGAATTTGGTCAAGATATCTTGTTAAACAAAATGTTTGTCATACAAAAACTTAATTTTCGACCGATCGTTTCCATGGCAGCTATATGATATGAGGAGTATAAGAAGTAAAGTTAAACTAATAAATGCCGAGATTGGTCAAGATATCTTGATAAACAAAAGGTTTCTATGGCAGCTATATGATATAGTGGTCCGATCTTAATAGGATTTTGGATATATATGAGAAGTATAGTAAAACTAATAAATGTCCAGTTTGGTCAAGATATTTTGAAAAACAAAATGTTTTTTCATACAACAACTTAATTTTCGACCGATCGTTCCTTTGGCAGCTATATGATATAGTGGTCCGATCTTAATAGGATTTTGCATATATATAAGAAGTAAAGTTAAACTAATAAATGCCGAGTTTGGTCAAGATATCTTGATAAAGAAAAGGTTTCTTTGGCAGCTATATGATATAGTGGTCCGATCTTAATAGGATTTTGGATATATATGAGAAGTATAGTAAAACTAATAAATGTCGAGTTTGGTCAGGATATTTTGAAAAACAAAATGTTTTTTCATACAACTACTTAATTTTCGACCGATCGTTCCTTTGGCAGCTATATGATATAGTGGTCCGATCTTAATAGAATTTTGCATACATATGAGAAGTATAGTAAAACTAATAAATGCCGAGTTTGGTCAAGATATGGCAGCTATATGATATGAGGAGTAAAGTACTACTAATAAATGTCGAGTTTGGTCAAGATATCTTGCTAAACAAAATGTTTTTTATACAAAAACTTAATTTTCGACCGATCGTTCCCATGGCAGCTATATGATATGAGGAGTAAAGTACTACTAATAAACGTCGAGTTTGGTCAAAATATCTTGCTTAACAAAATGTTTTTTATACAAAAACTTAGTTTTCGACCGATCGTTCCTATGTCAGCTATATGACGTAGTGGTTCAATCTTAATAGGATTTTGAATACATATGAGGAGTAAAGTAAAACTAACAAATGCCGACATTGGTCAATATAACTTGATCTTAATAGGATTTTACATATATATGAGAAGTAAAGTAAAACTAATAAATGCCGAGTTTGGTCAAGATATCTTGAAAAACAAAATGTTTTTTCATACAACAACTTAATTTTCGACCGATCGTTCCTTTGGCAGCTATATGATATAGTGGTTCGATCTTAATAGTATTTTGCATATATGTGAGGAGTATAGTAAAACTAATAAATGTCCAGTTTGGTCAGGATATCTTGAAAAACAAAATGTTTTTTCATACAACTTAATTTTCGACCGATCGTTCCTATGGCAGCTATATGATATAGTGGTCCTATCTTAATATGATTTTGCATATATATGAGGATTTTGCATATATATATGTAAAACTAATAAATGCCGAGATTGGTCAAGATATCTTGTTAAACAAAATGTTTGTCATACAAAAACTTAATTTTCGACCGATCGTTCCCATGGCAGCTATATGATATGTGGAGTAAAGTACTACTAATAAACGTCGAGTTTGGTCAAAATATCTTGCTAGACAAAATGTTTTTTATAAAAAAAGTTAGTTTTCGACCGATCGTTCCTATGGCAGCTATATGATATAGTGGTTCGATCTTAATAGGATTTTGCATATATATGAGGAGCTTTGTAAATCTAATAAATGCCGAATTTGGTCAAGATATCTTGTTAAACAAAATGTTTGTCATACAAAAACTTAATTTTCGACCGATCGTTTCCATGGCAGCTATATGATATGAGGAGTATAAGAAGTAAAGTTAAACTAATAAATGCCGAGATTGGTCAAGATATCTTGATAAACAAAAGGTTTCTATGGCAGCTATATGATATAGTGGTCCGATCTTAATAGGATTTTGGATATATATGAGAAGTATAGTAAAACTAATAAATGTCCAGTTTGGTCAAGATATTTTGAAAAACAAAATGTTTTTTCATACAACAACTTAATTTTCGACCGATCGTTCCTTTGGCAGCTATATGATATAGTGGTCCGATCTTAATAGGATTTTGCATATATATAAGAAGTAAAGTTAAACTAATAAATGCCGAGTTTGGTCAAGATATCTTGATAAAGAAAAGGTTTCTTTGGCAGCTATATGATATAGTGGTCCGATCTTAATAGGATTTTGGATATATATGAGAAGTATAGTAAAACTAATAAATGTCGAGTTTGGTCAGGATATTTTGAAAAACAAAATGTTTTTTCATACAACTACTTAATTTTCGACCGATCGTTCCTTTGGCAGCTATATGATATAGTGGTCCGATCTTAATAGAATTTTGCATACATATGAGAAGTATAGTAAAACTAATAAATGCCGAGTTTGGTCAAGATATGGCAGCTATATGATATGAGGAGTAAAGTACTACTAATAAATGTCGAGTTTGGTCAAGATATCTTGCTAAACAAAATGTTTTTTATACAAAAACTTAGTTTTCGACCGATCGTTCCTATGGCAGCTATATGATATAGTGGTTCGATCTTAATAGGATTCTGCATACATATGAGAAGTAGAGTAAAACTAATAAGTGCCGAGTTTGGTCAAGATATATTGTTAAACAAAATGTTTTTCATACAAAAACTTAATTTTCGACCGATCGTTCCCATGGCAGCTATATGATGAAGTGGCTCAATCTTAATAGGATTTTGCATATATATTAGGAGTAAAGTAAAACTAACAAATGCCGACTTTGGTCAAGATAACTTGATAAACAAAAGGTTTTTTCACACAAAAACTTAATTTTCAACCGATCGTTCCTATGGCACCTCTATGATACAGTGGTCCGATCTTAATATGATTTTGCAAGTTAACAACAAATAAATTCACACAGTCCCAATAAGAAGCATTGCAACACCTCATAAGAAGTGCAGCAAAATGCTGACTTGGTGTCTGTGCCATTTCCTCCACGCGCCGACTGGCAACCGCCGAAAATTCCAAGAAGAATTGCCCAACGGGCCAACAACATCAGCAGCGCCGCCGCTGCCAACGCCGATGCCGCTAAGCCACAGGTTACTAGGGCTAGAATTGATTTAAGTTTATTCAGTTGCAAGTTACCATCAAATAAAGGAAGTCTTGCTTCCCTAAAAATTATATTTTTTTCATCGTTTAATAAACTTTGGAATTAACTGGCGCCCGAGCAGGAACCGGCTCGTGTTACAAAAGAACAAAACGCTTCTACGTACGCGTTAGTCGGTTATACGCGAAAATAAAACCAAGTGCAACTCGCGGTGATTAAATTCAACGGTTGGTGAAATTCGCGAAAGGCAATTGGAACTTAATTGTTCAATTTGGCTCATTAGTGGACAACGAATCTTGTAAGGCCCGCCCGCAGGATACTCTCGACGAAGACTGGTCGCAGGATCCCCAGTAGATACCCAAAGGCTTCAAAAAGGATGAAATCCGGACCGGCAGGGGAGGTTGCCACATCAGGAATAGTACTGTAAGTTAGAAATTAAGTGAAATACGAAAGAAAACAAACAAAAAACTAACACAAAGGCAAAATATAATTATAAGAATAAAAAATACCAAATATTGTAGAACAATAAGCAAGATAAAGAAGTGTAAAACGATAAACAAATATAAAGACTACGAACGTAGTATAAACTATTTCCAACTTTGCGACTCCCAAGGGACCCTCCAAAGTAAAAGGAAGAAACCAGCCACTGCTTTTAAAAAGAAAACAAAAACTATCAAAATTCAATCAAAATATAGAGTAAGAAATTAACACTAGATTTAAATATACTTAGAAAACATCTTAAAACATACAAAATAAGTAATATATCTCGTTTATGGCTAACGAAAGCAATTTAGTTAGGCCCCCAATAGTATCAGATCAACCACAGGTAGGCGGACATAACTTGAACAGACAGCAACAACGACATATCGACATACAAAACGAACATTTACAAAATAGAGTCATGGCGAATAACGCAGAGCAGATGATAGCAGCCACGGTTAGCCAGATTTTGGCACAACAACTGCCGACATTAGTAAAGCAGTTAGTCAACCCCTCTAGAGAGTTTAGTGACGTAGACGACCAAACAATAACTGCCAACCACAATTTGAATGACTTAGACAGAGTTCCGGACATAGTATACTCTCCGCCTATGCAGCTGAGGCAGGTTCGCCAAAATACTTTGGCATATTGCATACAGTGAGAAACAAAATCACTGGCAATGCCGACACGGCCCTCGAGTCGTATAATGTTCCCCATAATTGGAGCGCTATCTCCAAATGTCTCACGCTGCACTACGCAGACAAAAGAGATCTAGGAACATTAGAATATCAGATGACAATGTTAGTGCAGGGTAACAACCAAACAGTAGAAGAATTCTACCAGGTTGTTTATAACCACTTGTCGCTGATATTAAATAAAGTCGGCTGCATGGAATTAAATAGGGAATCTGAAACCCTTATGACAAAAATTTACCGAGATAAAGCATTAGATACCTTCATTAGAGGTTTGAAGGGACATTTACCTCGGATCCTTGGAATAAAGGAGCCAGCAGATCTACCTTCAGCCCTTCACTATTGTTTAAAACTAGAGAATCAAAGCTATCGCACTAACATGGCTTTGAATAGAAATCAACAGACATATGCCAGAAACCCAAATAGAAATATACCACCACCTACACTGCCACCCCGAACAGCTCAGCTTCCTTTCGCCCAAACTTTTAGGTCACCACCTATTAGCTTCAGGCGCCAACTCCCGATCCATACACCTTGGCCAACTAATACAAACCACGGACCACCGACTTACAACAATAACGGACAGATTCCACAATACCCCAACCAACGAACCTACCAGACACAACCACAACAGGTATACGTACCCAATAGACTTTCTGCACCAAAACCCCAACCACGTCCAGAGCCAATGGACGTGGACCAAAGCATCCGCACGAGGATGATAAATTACATGAACAGACCCAATTCTGAAGTAGGGAAAAGACCTCCACCACCAACAAACGCCACGGACAAAAAACAAAGAAATTTCAACATACAAAAAGGAGAAGAACAGACCGAGACAGAAAACACTGACAACTATGTGACCATGGAAGAATACGTACAATCAATGATAAACTACGAACAGCAGACTGAATACGAGCAGCCATTAAACGAATACGCCCAACAAATTGAAGAATCAGATGACGGACAAAATACCCAATACGAACACTCAGACATTAATTTTTTAGGATAAAGAGCTCCTCTCTTCCTTACATAGAATGTATGATGGGGAGCGGAAAATTACCAAAATACTAATAGATACAGGATCAAACCGAAATTACGTCCAACCGAAATTTGTGTCCGAACCTATCGCAAACGAAAACCCTTTGAAGCCGTCACAGTCAGCTTTGTAAAACTAATAAATGCCGAGTTTGGTCAAGATATCTTGTTAAACAAAATGTTTGTCATACAAAAACTTAATTTTCGACCGATCGTTCCCATGGCAGCTATATGATATGAGGAGTAAAGTACTACTAATAAACGTCGAGTTTGGTCAAAATATCTTGCTTAACAAAATGTTTTTTATACAAAAACTTAGTTTTCGACCGATCGTTCCTATGTCAGCTATATGACGTAGTGGTTCAATCTTAATAGGATTTTGAATACATATGAGGAGTAAAGTAAAACTAACAAATGCCGACATTGGTCAATATAACTTGATCTTAATAGGATTTTACATATATATGAGAAGTAAAGTAAACTAATAAATGCCGAGTTTGGTCAAGATATCTTGAAAAACAAAATGTTTTTTCATACAACAACTTAATTTTCGACCGATCGTTCCTTTGGCAGCTATATGATATAGTGGTTCGATCTTAATAGTATTTTGCATATATGTGAGGAGTATAGTAAAACTAATAAATGTCCAGTTTGGTCAGGATATCTTGAAAAACAAAATGTTTTTTCATACTACTTAATTTTCGACCGATCGTTCCTATGGCAGCTATATGATATAGTGGTCCTATCTTAATATGATTTTGCATATATATGAGGATTTTGCATATATATATGTAAAACTAATAAATGCCGAGATTGGTCAAGATATCTTGTTAAACAAAATGTTTGTCATACAAAAACTTAATTTTCGACCGATCGTTCCCATGGCAGCTATATGATATGTGGAGTAAAGTACTACTAATAAACGTCGAGTTTGGTCAAAATATCTTGCTAGACAAAATGTTTTTTATAAAAAAAGTTAGTTTTCGACCGATCGTTCCTATGGCAGCTATATGATATAGTGGTTCGATCTTAATAGGATTTTGCATATATATGAGGAGCTTTGTAAATCTAATAAATGCCGAATTTGGTCAAGATATCTTGTTAAACAAAATGTTTGTCATACAAAAACTTAATTTTCGACCGATCGTTTCCATGGCAGCTATATGATATGAGGAGTATAAGAAGTAAAGTTAAACTAATAAATGCCGAGATTGGTCAAGATATCTTGATAAACAAAAGGTTTCTATGGCAGCTATATGATATAGTGGTCCGATCTTAATAGGATTTTGGATATATATGAGAAGTATAGTAAAACTAATAAATGTCCAGTTTGGTCAAGATATTTTGAAAAACAAAATGTTTTTCATACAACAACTTAATTTTCGACCGATCGTTCCTTTGGCAGCTATATGATATAGTGGTCCGATCTTAATAGGATTTTGCATATATATAAGAAGTAAAGTTAAACTAATAAATGCCGAGTTTGGTCAAGATATCTTGATAAAGAAAAGGTTTCTTTGGCAGCTATATGATATAGTGGTCCGATCTTAATAGGATTTTGGATATATATGAGAAGTATAGTAAAACTAATAAATGTCGAGTTTGGTCAGGATATTTTGAAAAACAAAATGTTTTTTCATACAACTACTTAATTTTCGACCGATCGTTCCTTTGGCAGCTATATGATATAGTGGTCCGATCTTAATAGAATTTTGCATACATATGAGAAGTATAGTAAAACTAATAAATGCCGAGTTTGGTCAAGATATGGCAGCTATATGATATGAGGAGTAAAGTACTACTAATAAATGTCGAGTTTGGTCAAGATATCTTGCTAAACAAAATGTTTTTTATACAAAAACTTAGTTTTCGACCGATCGTTCCTATGGCAGCTATATGATATAGTGGTTCGATCTTAATAGGATTCTGCATACATATGAGAAGTAGAGTAAAACTAATAAGTGCCGAGTTTGGTCAAGATATATTGTTAAACAAAATGTTTTTCATACAAAAACTTAATTTTCGACCGATCGTTCCCATGGCAGCTATATGATGAAGTGGCTCAATCTTAATAGGATTTTGCATATATATTAGGAGTAAAGTAAAACTAACAAATGCCGACTTTGGTCAAGATAACTTGATAAACAAAAGGTTTTTTCACACAAAAACTTAATTTTCAACCGATCGTTCCTATGGCACCTCTATGATACAGTGGTCCGATCTTAATATGATTTTGCAAGTTAACAACAAATAAATTCACACAGTCCCAATAAGAAGCATTGCAACACCTCATAAGAAGTGCAGCAAAATGCTGACTTGGTGTCTGTGCCATTTCCTCCACGCGCCGACTGGCAACCGCCGAAAATTCCAAGAAGAATTGCCCAACGGGCCAACAACATCAGCAGCGCCGCCGCTGCCAACGCCGATGCCGCTAAGCCACAGGTTACTAGGGCTAGAATTGATTTAAGTTTATTCAGTTGCAAGTTACCATCAAATAAAGGAAGTCTTGCTTCCCTAAAAATTATATTTTTTTCATCGTTTAATAAACTTTGGAATTAACTGGCGCCCGAGCAGGAACCGGCTCGTGTTACAAAAGAACAAAACGCTTCTACGTACGCGTTAGTCGGTTATACGCGAAAATAAAACCAAGTGCAACTCGCGGTGATTAAATTCAACGGTTGGTGAAATTCGCGAAAGGCAATTGGAACTTAATTGTTCAATTTGGCTCATTAGTGGACAACGAATCTTGTAAGGCCCGCCCGCAGGATACTCTCGACGAAGACTGGTCGCAGGATCCCCAGTAGATACCCAAAGGCTTCAAAAAGGATGAAATCCGGACCGGCAGGGGAGGTTGCCACATCAGGAATAGTACTGTAAGTTAGAAATTAAGTGAAATACGAAAAAGAAAACAAACAAAAAACTAACACAAAGGCAAAATATAATTATAAGAAAAAAAATACCAAATATTGTAGAACAATAAGCAAGATAAAGAAGTGTAAAACGATAAACAAATATAAAGACTACGAACGTAGTATAAACTATTTCCAACTTTGCGACTCCCAAGGGACCCTCCAAAGTAAAAGGAAGAAACCAGCCACTGCTTTTAAAAAGAAAACAAAAACTATCAAAAATTCAATCAAAATATAGAGTAAGAAATTAACACTAGATTTAAATATACTTAGAAAACATCTTAAAACATACAAAATAAGTAATATATCTCGTTTATGGCTAACGAAAGCAATTTAGTTAGGCCCCCAATAGTATCAGATCAACCACAGGTAGGCGGACATAACTTGAACAGACAGCAACAACGACATATCGACATACAAAACGAACATTTACAAAATAGAGTCATGGCGAATAACGCAGAGCAGATGATAGCAGCCACGGTTAGCCAGATTTTGGCACAACAACTGCCGACATTAGTAAAGCAGTTAGTCAACCCCTCTAGAGAGTTTAGTGACGTAGACGACCAAACAATAACTGCCAACCACAATTTGAATGACTTAGACAGAGTTCCGGACATAGTATACTCTCCGCCTATGCAGCTGAGGCAGGTTCGCCAAAATACTTTGGCATATTGCATACAGTGAGAAACAAAATCACTGGCAATGCCGACACGGCCCTCGAGTCGTATAATGTTCCCCATAATTGGAGCGCTATCTCCAAATGTCTCACGCTGCACTACGCAGACAAAAGAGATCTAGGAACATTAGAATATCAGATGACAATGTTAGTGCAGGGTAACAACCAAACAGTAGAAGAATTCTACCAGGTTGTTTATAACCACTTGTCGCTGATATTAAATAAAGTCGGCTGCATGGAATTAAATAGGGAATCTGAAACCCTTATGACAAAAATTTACCGAGATAAAGCATTAGATACCTTCATTAGAGGTTTGAAGGGACATTTACCTCGGATCCTTGGAATAAAGGAGCCAGCAGATCTACCTTCAGCCCTTCACTATTGTTTAAAACTAGAGAATCAAAGCTATCGCACTAACATGGCTTTGAATAGAAATCAACAGACATATGCCAGAAACCCAAATAGAAATATACCACCACCTACACTGCCACCCCGAACAGCTCAGCTTCCTTTCGCCCAAACTTTTAGGTCACCACCTATTAGCTTCAGGCGCCAACTCCCGATCCATACACCTTGGCCAACTAATACAAACCACGGACCACCGACTTACAACAATAACGGACAGATTCCACAATACCCCAACCAACGAACCTACCAGACACAACCACAACAGGTATACGTACCCAATAGACTTTCTGCACCAAAACCCCAACCACGTCCAGAGCCAATGGACGTGGACCAAAGCATCCGCACGAGGATGATAAATTACATGAACAGACCCAATTCTGAAGTAGGGAAAAGACCTCCACCACCAACAAACGCCACGGACAAAAAACAAAGAAATTTCAACATACAAAAGGAGAAGAACAGACCGAGACAGAAAACACTGACAACTATGTGACCATGGAAGAATACGTACAATCAATGATAAACTACGAACAGCAGACTGAATACGAGCAGCCATTAAACGAATACGCCCAACAAATTGAAGAATCAGATGACGGACAAAATACCCAATACGAACACTCAGACATTAATTTTTTAGGATAAAGAGCTCCTCTCTTCCTTACATAGAATGTATGATGGGGAGCGGAAAATTACTCAAAATACTAATAGATACAGGATCAAACCGAAATTACGTCCAACCGAAATTTGTGTCCGAACCTATCGCAAACGAAAAACCCTTTGAAGCCGTCACAGTCAGCGGAAGCATTAAAATTACACACCACAAGTTCGCTAATCTTTTCAATAGAAACGATATAAAAATAAAATTCTTTCTCTTACCCACCTTAAAATCATTCGACGCCATATTAGGTAACGATAGTCTAAAGGAACTAGATGCTGCGATACAAAGCAGCAAGAATCTACTAATAATCAAAAACAATATTTGCATACCAATTAAACAGAAAAAATAGAGGCGGTCAACACGGTAATACCACGGACAGAACATATGACAAACGAACAAAAAAATAGCCTTAATCAACGAGTTAAAATGCACCCACACTTATTCGCCAATCCGGACGAAAAACTGACATGACACACTGACGTCAGAGCAGAGATTCGAACAAAAACCGATTCCCCCATATATTCAAAATTTTACCAATTTCAATGTCTTTAAAAGACGAAGTACACAGCCAAATTAAAGAACTTTTAGAGGACGGAATCATCCGACCCTCCCGATCCCCATACAATTCACCTGTGTGGATTGTTCCGAAAAAATTAGATGCCTCAGGGCAAAAGAAATATCGCATGGTTATAGATTACAGAAAACTAAATAAAGAAACTACCGCTGACAAATACCCTATACCCGAAATCAACGAAGTACTAGCACAGCTAGGCAATAACAAAGTTTTCTCTGTCTTAGATTTGAAAAGTGGCTTTCATCAAATACCCCTTAAGGAGTCAGACATAGAAAAAACTGCCTTCTCCGTTAACAACGGAAAATACGAGTTTACACGACTCCCATTCGGTCTCAAGATCGCGCCCTCAATTTTCCAGAGAGCTCTTGACGACATCCTTCGTGAGCATATTGGAAAAATATGCTTCATTTATATTGACGATATCATTATCTTTAGCAAAGATGATGAATCGCATGCGCAGCACCTTGCCGCCATATTCAGAACTCTACAAGAAGCCAACATGAAATGTCAGTTGGACAAATGCGAGTTCTTTAAAAGCAGAGTAGAATTCCTGGGATTTATCATCTCAGACAAGGGTATAGAAACTAATCTAAGCAAAATTGAGACAATAAGGAAGTACCCACTTCCAAAAACACTCAAACATTTAAGATCGTTTATTGGCCTCGCCAGCTATTATAGGAGGTTTATAAAAGACTTCGCTAAGCTGGCAAAGCCCCTTACCTCTCTTTTAAGAGGGGAAGATGGACGTGTGTCCAAAAATCAATCAGCTAAAAAGCTCATTAATCTCAACGAAGAAGCGATCGAAGCATTCAATAAAGTAAAAAATTCCCTAGTTCCAAATGAGGTAATACTTCATTACCCGGACTTCAGCAAAGAATTTCATCTGACAACAGATGCATCCAACTTTGCTATTGGGGCTGTCCTATCCCAGAACAAGCGACCTATTTGTTTCCTCTCTAGAACTCTATCTAAAACAGAGGAGAACTACGCCACCAATGAAAGGGAAATGTTGGCAATAATTTGGGCCTTAAAAGCCCTCAAGAATTACCTCTACGGTAAAGCGAGTGTAAAAATATACACCGACCATCAACCCTTAACCCACTCTCTTAGCAGTTGGAACGGCAACGCTAAGATAAAGAGGTGGAAAGCTTACCTAGAAGAGTTCGATTATGAACTCCTCTATAAGCCAGGTAGGGATAACATTGTAGCCGATGCGCTATCACGGATCCCTGTGATCAATAATATTGGATCTGTAGCCTCCACCCAGCACAGTGCAGACAGTTCAAGCCACAACTTATTCCAAGCATAGAAGCTCCAATTAACGTATTCAAAACCAGATATTTCTCAGTAGAGCCAACGAAACAATTACGAACCCATATCCCATTCCCAACATTCCACAGGCATACGATTACTCGACCACATTTCTCAGAACACGACCTTACGCAAATACTGAAAGCTCATCTAAACCCATCCGTAATCAACGAAGTAATAACCTCAGAAGAAATAATGAACCAAATTCAGCAGATATATCCCCAACATTTTAGTAACTTCAAGATTAGATTCACACAGAACATTCGAAGAATTACTTAACAAATCAATATACGACTACAACTACACCATACACTCGACAACTAACAAGAGACCATTAGACATATTCTTCGGCAGACTACAGACCCAGACCAATACGAAAAAGCTAGGCAGGAGAACATTGACAGACTCAAACAGAAACAATCGACCGACATGCAGAACCATAACAAAAACGTAACGACATACGAACTTATATACCAGGTCGAAAAAATATTCGTCAAAGTCAATACCAGATTAGGTACCAAACTGTCACCCAGATACAAAAAGGAAATAGTTAAAGAAAATAGAAACACAACCGTACTAACAACAACTGATAATACATAAAAGCAACATAAAAAATACATAAAAATTACAGATTCCTATTAATGATGACAAATTAGGCTCATAAAAGAAGAAATAATTAATATTAAGTACGCCATACAATGGGCGAAATTGAATTTAATAAATACATTCCTACTTGGCGAAAAAGAAATAGAGATAGTAAATGATAATTTTAGTAAAAGTAACATGCCACCTTTAAATATTGAAGAAATGCTAGAATTCGCAGATGTATCCATTTTGCATAATGGAACCACTCTGTTTTATGTTGTAAAATTCCAAATTTAGAAGAAATAGAATGCAAAAATACTTTAATAAAGCCAGTAGTGAAAAACAACAATATAATAAATTTAGAATTTAACGAACTGTTTCATTGTAATAAAACAATCTATGGCATAAACAACAATTGTAAAAGATACAATAATATTAAAATTTGTAACAAATCAAAAATTGTAAACTTGAACACTAATAATTGTATACCTAAGCTAGTTAGTGGAGAGCAAGCGCTCTGTGGCTTTAGCAATTCAGATCATATCCCGGAGATCGAGGAAATCGACGATGGACTTATACTAGTGAACGACTTCAACGGCACTATTAGATGGCAAGAAGAGAAGAAACACGTGAGAGGCACCCACATGATTAACTTCTGGAACGAATCCTTATTCATCAACAACCAAGAGTTCAGCAACCTAGAGGTCACCTTTATGACCCCAGGAAATCCCACAATACAAATAACCCCAATAGAAAACGAAAGAATTAAGATTCTTTCTCTGGAAGCACTAGAAGAATTGCACATCAATAACATAAAAAACATGCAAAAACTTCAGACGCACTCTATAGCAAATAGAGTTAATATGATTTTGCATATATATGAGGAGTTTTGTAAAACTAATAAATGCCGAGCTTGGTCAGGATATCTTGATAAACAAAATGTTTTTTTCATACAACAACTTAATTTTCGACCGATCGTTCCTTTGGCAGCTATATGATATAGTGGTTCGATCTTAATAGTATTTTGCTTATATGTGAGGAGTATAGTAAAACTAATAAATGCCCAGTTTGGTCAAGATATCTAAAAAAACAAAGTGTTTTTTCATACAACAACTTAATTTTCGACCGATCGTTCCTTTGGCAGCTATATGATATAGTGGTCCGATCTTAATAGGATTTTGCATATATATAAGAAGTAAAGTTAAACTAATAAATGCCGAGTTTGGTCAGGATATCTTGATAAACAAAAGGTTTCTATGGCAGCTATATGATATAGTGGTCCGATCTTAAAAGGATTTTGCATATATATGAGCAGTAAAGTTAAGCTAATAAATGCCGAGTTTGATCAAGATTTCTTGATAAAGAAAAGGGGTTTTCATACAAAAACTTAATTTTCAACCGATCGTTCCTATGGCAGCTATATGATATACTGGTTTTTTAATAGGTTTTTAATATATATGAGGAGCTTAGTAAAACTAACAAATGCCGAGTTTAGTAAAGATATCTTGAAAAAAAAATGTTTTTTCATACAACAACTTAATTTTCGGCCGATCGTTCCTTTGGCAGCTATATGATATAGTGGTTCGATCTTAATAGTATTTTGCTTATATGTGAGGAGTATAGTAAAACTAATAAATGCCCAGTTTGGTCAAGATATCTTAAAAAACAAAGTGTTTTTCATACAACAACCTAATTTTCGACCGATCGTTCCTTTGGCAGCTATATGATATAGTGGTCCGATCTTAAAAGGATTTTGCATATATATGAGCAGTAAAGTTAAGCTAATAAATGCCGAGTTTGATCAAGATTTCTTGATAAAGAAAAGGGTTTTCCATACAAAAACTTAATTTTCCACCGATCGTTCCTATGGCAGCTATATGATATACTGGTTCGATCTTAATATGATTTTGAATATATATGAGGAGCTTTGTAAAACTAACAAATGCCGAGTTTGGTCAAGAAATCTTGAAAAAAAATGTTTTTTCATACAACAACTTAATTTTCGACCGATGGTTCCAATGGCAGGTATATGATATAGTGGTCCGATCTTAATAGGATTTTGGATATATATGAGAAGTATAGTAAAACTAATAAATTTCCAGTTTGGTCAAGGTATTTTGAAAAACAAAATGTTTTTTCATACAACAACTTCATTTTCGACCGATCGTTCCTATGGCAGCTATATGATATAGTGGTCCGATCTTAATATGATTTTGCATATATATGAGGAGCTTTGTAAAACTAATAAATGCCGAGTTTGGTCAAGATATCTTGTTAAACAAAATGTTTGTCATACAAAAACTTAATTTTCGAACGATCGTTCCCATGGCAGCTATATGATATGAGGAGTAAAGTACTACTAATAAACGTCGAGTTTGGTCAAAATATCTTGCTAAACAAAATGTTTTTTATACAAAAACTTAGTTTTCGAACGATCGTTTCTATGGCAGCTATATGATATAGTGGTTCGATCTTAATAGGATTTTGCATATATATGAGGAGCATTGTAAAACTAATAAATGCCGAGTTTGGTCAAGATATCTTGTTAAACAAAATGTTTGTCATACAAAAACTTAATTTTCGACCGATCGTTCCCATGGCAGCTATATGATATGAGGAGTAAAGTACTACTAATAAACGTCGAGTTTGGTCAAGATATATTGTTAAACAAAATGTTTTTCATACAAAAACTTAATTTTCGACCGATCGTTCCTATGGCAGCTATATGATATGAGGAGTAAAGTACTACTAATAAATGTCGAGTTTGGTCAAAATATCTTGCTAACACAAATGTTTTTATACAAAAACTTAGTTTTCGACCGATCGTTCCTATGGCAGCTATATGATATAGTGGTCCGATCTTAATATGATTTTGCATATATATGAGGAGCTTTGTAAAACTAATAAATGCCGCGTTTGGTCAAGATATCTTGTTAAAACAAAATGTTTGTCATACAAAAAATTTATTTTCGACCGATCGTTCCCATGGCAGCTATATGATATGAGAGTAAAGTACTACTAATAAACGTCGAGTTTGGTCAAAGTATCTTGCTAAACAAAATGTTTTTATACAAAAACTTAGTTTTCGACCGATCGTTCCTATGGCAGCTATATGATATAGTGGTTCGTTCTTAATAGGATTTTGCATATATATGAGAAGTAGAGTAAGACTTATAAATGCCGAGTTTGGTCAAGATATATTGTTAAACAAAATGTTTTTCATACAAAAACTTAGTTTTCGACCGATCGTTCCTTTGGCAGCTATATGATATGAGGAGTAAAGTACTACTAATAAACGTCGAGTTTGGTCAAATATCTTGCTAAATAAAATGTTTTTTATACAAAAACTTAGTTTTCGACCGATCGTTCCTATGGCAGCTATATGATGTAGTGGTTCAATCTTAATAGTATTTTGCATACATATGAGGAGTAAAGTAAAACTAACAAATGCCGACATTGGTCATATAACTTGATAAAAAAAAACGTTTTTCATACAACTTAATTTTCAACCTATCGTTTCTTTGGCAGCTATATTATATAGTGGTTCGATCTGAATAGTATTTTGCTTATATGTGAGGAGTATAGTAAAACTAATAAATGCCCAGTTTGGTCAAGATATCTTAAAAAACAAAGTGTTTTTTCATACAACAACTTAATTTTCGACCGATCGTTCCTTTGGCAGCTATATGATATAGTGGTCCGATCTAATAGGATTTTGCATATATATAAGAAGTAAAGTTAACTAATAAATGCCGAGTTTGGTCAGGATATCTTGATAAACAAAAGGTTCTTTGGCAGCTATATGATATAGTGGTCCGATCTTAAAAGGATTTGCATATATATGAGCAGTAAAGTTAAGCTAATAAATTCCGAGTTTGATCAAGATATCTTGATAAAGAAAAGGGTTTTTCATACAAAAACTTAGTTTTCGACCGATCGTTCCTATGGCAGCTATATGATGTAGTGGTTCAATCTTAATGGATTTAGCATACATATGAGGAGTAAAGTAAAACTAAAAATGCCGACATTGGTCAATATAACTTGATAAAAAAAATGTTTTTTCATACAACAACTTAATTTTCGACCGATCGTTTTCTTTGGCAGCTATATTTATAGTGGTTCGATCTTAATAGGATTTTACATATATATAAGAAGTAAAGTTAAACTAATAAATGCCGAGTTTGGTCAGGATATCTTGATAAACAAAAGGTTTCTTTGGCAGCTATATGATATAGTGGTCCGATCTTAAAAGGATTTTGCATATAGAGCAGTAAAGTTAAGCTAATAAATTCCGAGTTGATCAAGATATCTTGATAAAGAAAAGGGTTTTTCATACAAAACTTAGTTTTCGACCGATCGTTCCTATGGCAGCTATATGATGTAGTGGTTCAATCTTAATAGGATTTAGCATACATATGAGGAGTAAAAGTAAAACTAACAAATGCCGAGTTTGGTCAAGATATCTTGAAAAACAAAATGTTTTTCATACAACAACTTAATTTTCGACGATCGTTCCTTGGCAGCTATATGATATATTTATATTTTATTTTGCATCTATGTGAGGAGTATAGTAAAACTAAATACATGTCCAGTTTGGTCAAGATATCTTGAAAAACAAAATGTTTTTCATACAACAACTTAATTTTCGACCGAACGTTCCTTTGACAGCTATATGTTATGGTTGTCCGATCTTAATAGGATTTTGCATATATATAAGAAGTAAAGTTAAACTAATAAATGCCGAGTTTGGTCAAGAT